>BSBM01000985.1:0-52500 GCA_027924585.1 Larix kaempferi | reverse complement strand
TAATAAAAAAAATTACTTGCATCACCACCAATAACATTTCATAATCACATTCCTCCATCTAGTAGACAAACATTTGTTGAATTCCTCACGGTTTCACTACAAAAACTCACACAAACACCTAAACAATTGAAAACTCTTAGTCTTTTGGGGCTATTTTCCCTCATCCATACCATGAAAATGAAGTGATATGAGATTCTCCCTTGTAGGGAATTTGCTGGACTACTAACATCCCATACCACCATCCAATACCATCCTATTGAGTTCCTAGATGTGATGTTGTAACTTTATATGTAGGGCATTCCCAATAGCTTTTAAGATTATATGAAAACATTATCACTAGATGTTGTTGTACATAATCAATTGCTACATCGAGCTTTAATAATCATGCACATCGAGTTTTAATATCTTGTTTGTTGTTCATTCTTGCAGGGGTCATATTTTCATTTTTCCAAAAGCGCATTGAATATGGGAAACATACGTAATAATCAAAGAAAGTCTAGAAGGACGCAGCTTCCCCCTTAAAAGGCCCATGAGATAAGAGAAAAGGCCAGGTTGTACATGAAAAACCGTAGAAATCAAAATGTTAGTGCCTTAGATCCATCAACAAGCAATGACGAAGTGGTTGAAGTCAATCAAATCTTTCCTGATGTCGAGTATGAAGGGATGGATGTTGAACAAGTTCTTAACTGGCAACCACCCCAAGAAGAGAACCCACCTGGTGAACACACTCCATAGCAGGACCAATTACTGAACGAAGGGCCACAACAAACCATTGACGAGAATCGTACTTCCTTGCCAACTCCCTTGCCTCAACTATCAACCGGAAGACAAAGAACTCCCAGACGTATTCATGTGGATGAAAGTTCATGTAATGTCCCCATTTTGACCCCCTTTGTATTAAATCGTAAATGATGTAAATATTGTAATTTAATCATGGTGAGGAGCTCAAGGCCAAGGCCCCACCATTGATTTAGCATTTCATGTATCGGCAATTAAAAATAGATGCCTATGGTTCTTGTGATAGATAGGCACAATGTATATAAAACATCATGTAATTACGAGTTTTTAATGGAAAAACCCACAACCGGCTATGCAATGCAACAAAAGAGATGGGGCATGACTCTACAAGGAAAAGGGAGGGAAATTATTCAAACCCTTGAGCCAATGGTATTAATCCATGTGTCAATGAGGAAACCCATAAACCACCAACTACCCTTTTTGTCTCATGCACCCAATCATTTAATTCTTCCAAGAAATTGGTTAAGGCAGTTAATACCTTGGAAATGAAGAAGTATGGAAGCCAATTTCGTGCATGGGCAAGCCATCAACCTGGAAATTCGTGTTTTGTCTCCTTGGGCAAGAAAACACCCACGAAATGGTGCCCAAAGCCATTCGGAAGGGAGAGTCTTCACTCATTCACGCAGTTGGAGCTAGCTGGGTCTTTCCCTTCACGTTTTCCAGCCAAATCCTGCATTTTTCCATGCCTGGGAGTTCGTTTTTGCATATGCAATAGCCTGGGAGAGAAGGGCCACGTTTTGGGGACTGTATGGAGGTCGTTTTTGCCCCTGAATGTCCAAGGACGTTTTTCTAAAAATGGATTTGGCTTCCTGGGTTGTTCACCAACTTCCCATTTCGTTTTTGTGGGTTCCCACGTTTTTCTGAGCTAGCTGAAACCCCATCTCATGCATCCCACTGTGGAAAACGTTTTCCTCATGTCCAGCAAGTGTGGTTCTGCTGTTATGTGCATCCTCGTTTTTGGTTTGAGCCTGTGAGCTGAAGTGTTGGAGTGGTAGTGGACAGAAGTGGCTTGATAAACCTAGTGGGGGAGACAACCTCTCAAGAAGATCAAGAGGGCTTTGGTTACTCTTCTATGCATACCCTGAGAGCACTAAATAGGGAAGGTATGGCTTGAGGGACTGTATAGCAGAGAAAAGAATACTTCCTTGTGCTGGGTGTGTAGGTATTGTGGGTGCCAAGCTAGATAGATCTTGCAAGGTTATCCCTGGCTCTATGCTGGAGCTCACTAGCTTAGCAACTCTTCCTTTCCATCTCCTAGCAGCCTGATAAACCCAATTGTAGATTGGCTTGGCTCATCTTGGTGCATGCTTGGCTATGTGTGAGTCTGTTGTTCCCTGGTTCCTTGTAGAGATCATGCCCAACTCGGGGGTGGCAGTGGTGCTGAGAGATTGAGGAGCACACCGGCCTACAGTTGGGTGGAACGTTGCAGTTGCATAGCCAGTTGCGTGGGACTACTTTCGCATAAGATAAGTATTCTCTTGGGTAAATTTGCAATTACCATTTGATGAATATTTTGAATGTATCATGGATCTGCTAATAAATTTGCTTCCACTATGTATTCAAATGATTATGCATTTCCATATGATCCTTTATAATTCTGCAGAGGTCTTTATTTAATGACTGTCACAGAATTCTGAATGTATGTTAGATATTCAACAGGATTTATTTAATCTCAGTTGTGTTTCTATAGCATGCACATATACAGTTCTTTGTCTCAATGAGTTTAATTCAATGAATAAGGGGCTAATTGCCCGGATTGAGCACCACGTCCTCTCTATCACGCTGATATGGTAGGAGGGGACACTACATTATGGTATCAGAGCTGCGTTGCAGCATTGGGCCTCTATGGGCCAAACCTGATAGCAATTACAGGGGAAAATTTCAAAATTTTCTTATGTCTGTTTTTGAAAATTTCTGTTTTAAGTCTGTTTCTGGAAATTTTTGTTTTAAGTCAGTTTGCGGAAGTCGTCCCGAAACTGCGGAAAGGTTTCGCGAACCTTCCTGCAATTGCGGAAGAGTTCGGCGAACCTTCCCGCAATTGCGGAAGGATTCCGCGGACCGCTCCGAAACAGCGGAGAAAATTTTTTTAAGTGAAAAATTTTCTAAGTGTTGGCGTGAAAAGGAATTTTCGGAAGGAAATCTCTTCCGAAATTGCGGAAGGAGTTCTCTTCCGAAATTTCGGAAGGATTCCGCGAATCGTTCCGCAACACGGAAGAGTTCGGCGAGTCGTTTTGAAGTTGCAGAAGACTTCGGCGAATCGTTCCACAACTGCGGAAGACTTCGGCGAATCGTTCCGCAATTGCGGAAGACTTCGGCGAATCGTTTCGAAATTGCGGAAGTATTCCTCAAGTCGTTCCGCAAAAGCTTTTCGCAAGAACCGCCCGAAACCCCCGGAAGCATTCCGCGAACGGCTCTGAAGCTGCGGAAGCCTTTGCCGAATGGATCCGCAATTGCGCGAGCGTTCGGAAAATCGCCCCGCCATTGCGGAAGCGTTCGGCGAACTGCTCCGCAATTGCGGAAGCCGTCGCCGAACCGCCCCGCAATTGCGGAAGGGTTCAACCAAACGCCCCACAACTGCGGAAGGCTTCCGCCAAACGCCCCGCAATTGCAGAGGGCTTCAGTCAACCGGCCCGCAATTGCGGAATCCTATAGTGAAGCGCCCCGCAACGGAGGCAAGCCGTGAACTGCTCATTGCGGAAGCTTTCAGCCAATTCGCCCCGCTCATTGCGGAAGCTTTCAGCCAATCGCCCCGCCCATTGCGGAAGACGTCGTGAACTGCCCATTGTGGCATGATTCGTAAAAAAAAAAAAAAAAAAAAAAAAACGAGGGCGCTGCCCTCGACCCGCCCTGCTGTGGCAAGCCCCCTTGACCCCCTTTTTCTTTTTCCCCTCATATTTCGTTGTTGTGATTTGATGAATTGTCACTATGGCATTTTTCCACGTGCATGAAGTAAGTTATGAATTCTGAGAATATAATGCAGCTAACAATTGTGCTGATGAACACATTTCAGAGAGCCACAGTTACAGCAGGGTAACACTCTAGTTAATACAGTTGGAAAATTTTGGATCTTGGTTGGGACAAGAAAATGAATATCATGAATGATGCACAGGATCCCTATGAGCCTGAGATAGATGCCATGGGGGAGAACATACAGGTTGAGAATGCTGAAACAGAATCTAATGGGAGAAGAAATCAAGAGACCCCTCCAAATGTTGCAGCCACCATGAGAAGCCTAAGGGTGGAGTTGCAAAGCTGTAGGGAAGATAATGAAAGGATGATTAAAGCTCAGGAAGAAAAAAATCAGCTGAATGCAGCCATGCTGCAAAATTTAACAGACATCCAAAGGCAAATAAACTCTGGGCATCAGATATCAAGTCTAGAAAGGGGTGGGAGTAGCTCTAGAAGAAATTCCCGTAAGAGGGCCAGTAGTCCAAGAAGAGTTTCTACAGACAGGACATATACTCCAGAAATATCTTCTAATGAATCATCTGATTCGGAAGAATCCATTGAGGGTTCAAGTTCTTCATTCCACAGGAGCAAGAGGAAGAAGCACCACAAGAACAATTCACATGGGGAATTTAAGAAGGCAAAACCTCCTACATTTGATGGAGAAGTGAAGTCTGGTCAAGAAGCTGAAGCTTGGATTCTTGGGATGAGAAAATATTTCCAAGTCCAAGACTACTCGGGAAATATGAAGGCAAGGGTTGTCATCTTCAACTTGAATGGAAGAGCATCTATATGGTGGGAACACACCAGGCAAGTGAAGAGGATCAATGAACGGAAGATTGTGTGGAAGCAGTTCAAGAAATACTTCAAGCAGAAGTACCTCTCTGATAGGTACTATGATGATAAGATCAAAGAGTTCCATGAGCTGAGATTGGGACAATCGACCATGGAAGAATATGCAAACAAGTTCTTGGAGTTGCTGAGGTATGTTAAGTATATTCGAGATGATAAGGTCAAAATTCAGCCTTTCCTAAGTGGACTGCCCCAGTCATATAAAGACATAATTGAGTTTGATGAACCTCGAACTCTAGAGGAGGCCATAAGAAAGGCCAAGTATTGCTTTGATCAAAACAGAAGCAAACTAGAATTCCATAAGGCATGGAAGGATAAGAAAAATGAGAAGTTTGATCAAAGGAAGAAGGGGTTCAAGCCTCCTCAATTCCGAAATCAACAAAGGAAACCATCACAGGTTGTGACTAAGCCAACTAGGATGATGGGAGACAAGCCAAGAGATCCAAAGGAGCCAAGAGAACCACTTCAATGTTGGGGTTGTGGAGGAGACCACATGCTTAGGAACTGTCCACATCGGAATGGGAATGTGAATCAAGTTCACAACATCCAAGGAGCTGGAACTGTGGGTCAAGTGGCGAGAGCAATCCCTAGAATCTATGCAGCAGTAGAAGACCGCCAGGAAGATCATCAATCAACCGTGGTTGAAGTTGAAGGTAATATTGCTAAGCAATCTGTTTCTATTTTGATTGATCCTGGATCTACTCACAGTTATGTCACTCCTAGAATTGTTGAGATGTGTGCTTTCAAGAAATTAAAGCATAGTAAATCGTGGTTAGTTCAACTAGCCACTGGAACCAAGAGAAAAGTTAGTGAAATAGTAGAGAAATGTCCATTGGAGATGGATGGGCTATTCACCTATGCAGATCTGAATATTCTACCACTGGGTTCCTATGATATTCTCATTGGAATGGATTGGTTAGAAGCACACAGGGTTAAACTTGACTGCTACAATAAGACATTTGAATGCATGGACGAAGAAGGAAACCTGAGGGTTGTAAAAGGCATTCCAAAGGTGACTTCTGTTAGACAGGTTTCAGCCATGCAACTAAAGATGTTCTATAGGAAGGGATGTCAACTGTATGGAGCCCACATTTTGGAGGCAGCAGAGAGTGAAACTCTTAAATTGGAGGACTATCAAGTATTGCAAGAATTCAAGGATGTTTTTCCTGATGAGATTCCAGGACTTCCTCCAAAGAGAGACATTGAATTTACAATTGAACTTGTGCCAGGGGCGGCACCAGTGTCTAAGACACCCTACAGGATGAGTACACTGGAATTGCTAGAATTGAAGATGCAATTGCAAGAATTGCTGGAAAAGAAATATATTAGGCCAAGTGTGTCCCTGTGGGGAGCACCTGTTCTATTTGTGAAAAAGAAAGATGGAACACTCAGGTTATGTATTGACTACAGGCAGTTGAACAAAGTCACTGTGAAGAACAAATACCCATTGCCCCGAATTGATGACCTTTTTGACCAAATGAGAGGAGCAAAGGTATTTTCAAAGATTGACTTGAGGTCTGGTTACCATCAGGTAAGAATCAAAGAAGAAGATATTCATAAGACCGCCTTTAGAACGAGGTATAGACACTATGAGTTTGTAGTGGTACCATTCGGTCTCACAAATGCACCAACTACATTCATGTGTCTCATGAATAATGTTTTTAGCAAGTATCTGGACAAGTTTGTTCTTGTATTCCTAGACGACATTCTCATCTATTCTAAGAGTGAAGAAGAACATGAAGAACATTTGAGAATGACAATGCAATTACTAAGGGAGCATAAGCTGTATGCAAAGTTGAGCAAATGTGACTTTTATAAAGATCGAATTCATTATTTGGGTCACATCATCTCCGACGAAGGAATATCTGTAGACCCTGAGAAGATTGAAGCCATTATGAATTGGCCAACTCCAAGGAATGTGACTGATGTGAGATCTTTTATGGGCCTTGCTGGTTACTACAGGAGGTTTATCGAAGGATTCTCCAAAGTTGCTAACCCGATCACTTCTTTGCAAAAGAAGGGGATAAAATTTGAATGGTCACCAAGATGTGAGGAAAGTTTTCAGCGGTTGAAGAATCTTCTTACAAGTGCACCTATTTTGAAGATTGCAGACCCAGAAAAAGACTTTGTGGTGTGTACCGATGCATGCAATCAAGGACTTGGAGGAGTTCTTATGCAAGACAACCACGTGATATGCTATGAGTCAAGAAAGTTGAAGGAGCATGAGAAGAACTACGCTACTCATGATATAGAACTTGCATCCATAATACATGCTTTAAAGATGTGGAGGCATTACTTGATGGGAAGAAAATTTGAGTTAAGGACAGACCATTGTGGTCTGAAATACTTGTTTGATCAGCCAACTTTAAATGCTAGGCAAGCTAGATGGTTGGAATTTTTGTGTGAATTTGATTTCGAAATCAAGCACATAAAAGGAAAAGAAAACAAGGTGGCTGATGCACTCAGCAGGAAGGTACGTGAAATGCATGTGGCAGCGCTTAGTACTTGCCAACCAGATTTGAGGCAGCAGATTGTTAACCATATGGTTGAGGATGAAGTGTATGAGCAGATAAAGGGAAAATTGCAGCAGCAAAACCTTGAAAAGAAGTATGAGGGCTATCATTTGGAAGAAGGCGGACTTCTTACTTACAAGAATAGAGTCTATGTTCCAAATGTGGCAGATTTAAGGAGAATGGTTATGGATGAAATCCATAAAGCTCCATACTCTGGTCACCCAGGATATCAAAAAACAATTGCTACAGTAAGGAAATATTATTTCTGGCCAGGCATGAAGAAGGATGTTGCTGAATACATTTCTAAGTGCATGGAATGCCAACAGGTGAAGAGTGAACACCAACATCCAGCAGGTTTATTGCTTCCAGTGCCAATTCCAGAATGGAAATGGGAAGTAATATCCATGGATTTTATTACAGGATTGCCAATGACTAAGAGACAACATGATTCCATCATGGTTGTGGTGGACAAGTTAACGAAGGCAGCACATTTTATACTGGTTAAGTCCACACATAAAGCCGATGCCATTGCAAATATTTTCATGAAGGAAATTTTCAGATTACATGGGTTGCCTAAGGCAATAATTTCTGACAGGGATACCAAGTTCACTTCCAATTTTTGGAAAGGGCTCTTTGCAGATTTGGGTACACAACTAAGCTTTAGTACCGCATACCATCCTCAAACTGATGGTCAAACTGAAAGAGTAAATCGGGTGCTTGAAGACATGCTCCGCATGTATGTAATGGACAAACCATCCAAGTGGGAGGATTATCTACACTTGGTAGAATTTGCATATAACAACGGGCAACAAGCATCATTGGGTATGAGTCCTTATGAGGCTTTGTATGGCAGAAGGTGTAGGACACCAGTGACTTGGGACAATCCAGTGAACAGAATTGTACTTGGGCCAGAATTGCTTAAGGAAATGGAACAAGAGGTTGCAAGGATCCGGCAAAATTTAAAAGCAGCCCAGGATAGACAGAAAAGCTATGCAGATAAGCATAGAGTGCATAGGGAATTCAATGTTGGGGATCATGTGTATCTTAGAGTGAGATCAAGGAAGAGTTCCTTGAAGCTTGGGAGTTGTGCCAAGCTATCACCTAGATATTGTGGGCCATTTGAAGTGCTTGAAAGAATAGGACCAGTTGCATATAGACTTGCATTGCCTGCTAGCACTAAAGCTCATAATGTTTTTCATGTCTCTTTGCTTAAGAAATATGTACACAATCCTAACCATGTGATTAATTGGGATGTGATCCAAGTGGAACCCGAGGGAGAATTCCAAACCGATCCATTGTGCATCCTAGACAAGAAAGTAACATTGCTCCGGAACCGAGCCATCGGACAGGTAAAGGTGCAATGGAAGCACTACGGTCCCGATGAGGCTACATGGGAGCTGGAGGATGCCATGAGGGTGGCATATCCATTTTTGTTCAATTTTGATGAGCACTGAGGACAGTGCTAATGTAAGGGGAGGGGAATGTAATGTTCCCATTTTGACCCCCTTTGTATTAAATCGTAAATGATGTAAATATTGTAATTTAATCATGGTGAGGAGCTCAAGGCCAAGGCCCCACCATTGATTTAGCGTTTCATGTATCGGCAATTAAAAATAGATGCCTATGGTTCTTGTGCTAGATAGGCACAATGTATATAAAACATCATGTAATTACGAGTTTTTAATGGAAAAACCCACAACCGGCTATGCAATGCAACAAAAGAGATGGGGCATGACTCTACAAGGAAAAGGGAGGGAAATTATTCAAACCCTTGAGCCAATGGTATTAATCCATGTGTCAATGAGGAAACCCATAAACCACCAACTACCCTTTTTGTCTCATGCACCCAATCATTTAATTCTTCCAAGAAATTGGTTAAGGCAGTTAATGCCTTGGAAATGAAGAAGTATGGCAGCCAATTTCATGCATGGGAAAGCCATCAACTTGGAAATTCGTGTTTTGTCTCCTTGGGCAAGAAAACACCCACGAAATGGTGCCCAAAGCCATTCGGAAGGGAGAGTCTTCACTCATTCACGCAGTTGGAGCTAGCTGGGTCTTTCCCTTCACGTTTTTCAGCCAAATCCTGCATTTTTCCATGCCTAGGAGTTCGTTTTTGCATATGCAATAGCCTGGGAGAGAAGGGCCACGTTTTGGGGACTGTATGGAGGTCGTTTTTGCCCCTGAATGTCCAAGGACATTTTTCTAGAAACGGATTTGGCTTCCTAGGTTGTTCACCAACTTCCCATTTCATTTTTGTGGGTTCCCACATTTTTCTGAGCTAGCTGAAACCCCATCTCATGCATCCCACTGTGGAAAACGTTTTCCTCATGTCTAGCAAGTGTGGTTTTGCTGTTATGTGCATCCTCGTTTTTGGTTTGATCCTGTGAGCTGAAGTGTTGGAGTGGTAGTGGACAGAAGTGGCTTGATAAACCTAGTGGGGGAGACAACCTCTCAAGAAGATCAAGAGGGCTTTGGTTACTCTTCTATGCATACCCTGAGAGCACTAGATAGGGAAGGTATGGCTCGAGGGACTGTATAGCAGAGAAAAGAATACTTCATTGTGCTGGGTGTGTAGGAATTGTGGGTGCCAAGCTAGATAGATCTTGCAAGGTTATCCCTGGCTCTGTGCTGGAGCTCACTAGCTTAGCAACTCTTCCTTTCCATCTCCTAGCAGCCTGATAAACCCAATTGTAGATTGGCTTGGCTCATCTTGGTGCATGCTTGGCTATGTGTGAGTCTGTTGTTCCCTGGTTCCTTGTAGAGATCATGCCCAGCTCGGGGGTGGCAGTGGTGCTGAGAGATTGAGGAGCACACTGGCCTACGGTTGGGTGGAACGTTGCAGTTGCATAGCCAGTTGCGTGGGACTACTTTCGCATAAGATAAGTATTCTCTTGGGTAAATTTGCAATTACCATTTGATGAATATTTTGAATGTATCATGGATCTGCTAATAAATTTGCTTCCGCTGTGTATTCAAATGATTATGCATTTCCATATGATCCTTTATAATTCTGCAGAGGTCTTTATTTAACGACTGTCACAGAATTCTGAATGTATGTTAGATATTCAACAGGATTTATTTAATCTCAGTTGTGTTTCTATAGCATGCACATATACAGTTCTTTGTATCAATGAGTTTAATTCAATGAATAAAGGGCTAATTGCCTGGATTGAGCACCACGTCCTCTCTATCACGCTGATATGGTAGGAGGGGACACTACAGTTCATTTTCAGGACTTGAAGGTTGCGGCAGAAAACTAGGACGCGAGATCCATATTGAATAAGATATATATAATTTGAATTGATAAGATAAAAGATGATACAATAAGATCGCCTTTATATAGGGCTTGATCCAACATTGTGAAGGGTTACACCCTTTCACCAATAACCTAATAATCTACTAATTAATAAATAATAATATTAAATAAATATTCATAGCATTGCCTTCCCCTTAGGAAAGCTTTGTCCTCAAAGCTTGAGTATTTTCCTAATGTCGTTCGTCATTCAGATTCAGTGTCGGTATTAGAATCAGACGTGATTTCTTGTGTAGATACTTGCACTTCCTTTCCATTGATGATTTTACATTGTATTGTCTGATTGTTCCTACATTTATGGCCTGGGATCCAATCATCACCGCATCGACGACATATGTTTTTCTTCTTCTTTCTATTATCAGAGTAACTGTTAGATGGCTTTGATCTATTTTCCATTTCATAAGCATATGATTGAGGTTTGTGGCATTGATGTCCGGGTGACCATGTATCTTCACAGTACCTACATTGTGTCTCTTTTTCTTGTCGATGATGGTTATCGCCTCTTGTTTTTATTCCTTCCAGTTTGCGTTCTGCGGCTTTTGCTTTATGTCTTGCTACCTCTACGTTAGGTATGTCGTGTAACTTTAACTCTTTTTGGAGGTATGGTTTAAGACCTCCTAAATAGGTTTCGAGTCTTTGCTTGTCAGACAACCCAAATACTCGTGTCGACAAGGATTCCCACTGGTGTGTGAATTCTTCAACACTTCCAACTTGTTGTAATCTCGTAAGTTTACTGAAAAACTCATCTTCCTTGATTCCTTGAAACCTATTAAAAAAATCATTTTTGAACAAGTTCCAGGTGTAGGAAAAATTGTCTCTCTTCCACCAAAGGTACCAATTATAGGCATACCCTTCCATATGCATTGATGCATATTTCACCTTCTCCTCATCAGATTGAATATTGTAAATGTCGAAGTATTCTCTTGCCTTGTTTAACCAAGCAACACATTGGTCTTCACTTCCATTGTATTTCGACAACTCTATTTTTGCCTTAGGTGGGTACACTATGTAAGGGTGATATTGATTCCCTCTTGCTTTATGTTTTGATGGTGGATCGGAACTACTGGATGACGTAAGTGACATATTTGAACTGCTTCGTTGTTGGCGGTGATTTTTATCTTTTTTATTCTCTACTATCTTACTGATAGCTTCTATTTGGCTGTTTAATCGTGCCTCCATCTCTGGCAGTACTTTTGTTTCTATCTCTTGCTTAAGCGTTGCATTGTTAATATTATTTCTTTTTGCAATTCTTCTTGATTCTTGGCAAGTGCTTCTTGTGTGACAATATGAGATGAGGCATCTAACACATCTGGACTACTGACTTGGTCTGTCTTAGGCGTTAGTCTTTGTAACATCTCCATTAATATATTATGGTTTTGCGTCAAGGTGCTCAAGTTCTGGGTTATGGTGTTTATGTTTTGAGTCATAACACTCATTTTGTCATCCCAGTCTTTTTGTTTTTCGTTTAGAGTGTCAAATTTTTCACTCAGCCTTCTTTCTAGTACCAGAACAACTTCATCTTTGATTTCTTTTTTAAGCACGGCATTGTTATTTTTCATCTCTTCCTTAAAATCTTCTTGAAACACTTTCTCAAGTTTGTCCATTCTAGAGTTTAGACCTTCGACGATTTTTAAATCTCTAATTTGGTCTTTTTCTAATTTTTCTAGTCGGTCTCGTAACTCAGCCATTTTTCTTGACCGGGTGTGGGGAGGTGAATATTTGGAATCGATTTTGGTGTTTAGGATAAGAGTTAGGAAAGGAATAAAATAATAATAAATATTATTAAATTATAATAATAATTTATTGTATATTAAAATAATAATACAGTATTTATTATTTAAATTATAATAATTTTATTATGTATGAAAAAATATAATAATAAAAAATGTATTATTAATATTTTTGTGTTTTGAATGTATGCAGGTCTTGGGAATGGCGGGAAGTGATAGTGGGGAGGCGGCGGTGGAAGAATGCGGAGGGGAATGGAGAGAGCTTAGCGAGGGAAGAAATGGGGCAGGTGTGGCGTGGACGGTGTGCTGGAGTGGGCGTGGAGGGGTGTGCTGGGCGAGTAGGCGGGAGCGTGGATGCGGTGGGAGAGGACGAGGGTTTGGGAGAGGTGCGCGAGTAGGCAGAGAAGAGGAGGGCTGGAGCGGAGGCATGAGGAAGAAAGGCGCAGAGAGTGTGCGTGTAGGGAAAAGCTAGCGCGGAAGGAGTGGAGGACGGATGTGAGGGAGAGCGGGGGTGGAAAGGTGGACGGGGAAAACAGGCGAAGGAGCGCGCGGGAGTCGCAGCAGGGGAGCTGGTGGGCGTGGGCGTGAAGCTGGCGGGAAAGTATGCAGGGAGACGGGGAGGAAGGAGGAGCCGGGCGTGGGCGTGGTGGAGGGAGGGTGGAATGAGGAGGGGAGAGCTGCGCGGGATAGGGATATGGTGTGCAGGGATCTGCAGGAAGGTCGAGGCGGAGGGGAGGACGAGGGTTTGGAGGTGGTGTGGAGGGTGGAATGAGGAGCCGAATCCGAGCTCGTTGGAGGAGTTGAGGAGCCGAGTCTGAGCTCACTTGAGGAGGAGCGAGTCCGCTTTGAGTGTGAGCCGAATCCGAGCTCAAGTGGAGGAGCGTTCCGCTCTGATACCAAATGCGGCAGAAAACTAGGACGCGAGATCCATATTGAATAAGATATATATAATTTGAATTGATAAGATAAAAGATGATACAATAAGATCGCCTTTATATAGGGCTTGATCCAACATTGTGAAGGGTTACACCCTTTCACCAATAACCTAATAATCTACTAATTAATAAATAATAATATTAAATAAATATTCATAGCAAAGGTAAGATGCCCAAACGCACTATTGATTTCCATTGTAACAAGATAATCAAAGATTTTTTTGAATCCAAAACTGATGCAACAAAATGTCAATTGTTTCTTGCTTTGTTAAAATCACATTGTTTAGCTCATGTTAGGAGAATTTTGTGCATAAAGGTAGTTAGAAGTTCAGAGGCCAACAATCATGTTGTTAGAAATCTACAATCTGCATTTAATTTGATTGGAAAAACTTCTCGCACAAAATATTTTAATGCGGCCTTTCGTGTACTGTCGGAATCGATTGTAGACAAATCCACAAGGCAACATCGCCTACTATCACACACATGTAAAATCTTTAAAGTAGATAGAAAGACTCTTCAAAATTATTCTCCCATTAGAGAAAAACTTGAGACCCCAGGCCAAAAAGATTGTTGGGCCTTTGTTGGTAGGTTACCTCGTTCAGACATGAAGCTCATTGATGCTGTTAAAGAACTAGTGCAAAAGTTTTGGCATGATAGCACTAGACCATCATCGAATCAAAGAGATGTTTTAAAGTTGAGAAAAGGTGTTAGGGGGGGTGAACCCCATGTCAAGCACTTCCTTGACACCACACAAACAAAACTCTATGAGAGGTTCAAGAATGAGCACACACAATTGAACTTGGGCCAAAGGTCCTTCGAAAAATGCAAACCCTGGTATTTTAGAATTTGCATTGATCGCAGTACATGTTGTTGTAGATACCATGTAGAATTTGAGTACTATTATGATACATATAGACATATATTTTGTGGTTTGCATACTAACATTGTGCAGGATTGCCCTTCGTTACAACCACCGAATGCATCTAGAGAATTTATACATAGCATAATGTGTCGAAGGTCAGAAGGACAAAAATATTATAAAAGATCATGTTTATATGGGACATGTTCTAGTTGCAGTGGATTTGCATTATTGAGCCATTGCATCCATGCAACCGCGGAGCACGAATTTGGGACGATGTCAGTAGAAATGCAGAACTTCCAGTACATAACATATCAAGTAGATAGTTCGAAGGAAAACAAAAAAATTGCATTGGTGAAGTCATAGGTAATCTAAGTTTGCATGCTTTCATACTGTACATGTTGAATTTGTACATATATATGCAGATTGAAAATGTCACATTGTATTAATGCCCTTGGTTTTGTGGCACCAGGTACAAATTTGTGATTTCATGAAGGAATTCTACCAAAATACCGAGCATTATGTACAACACGTCCATGTAGCATGATGGCAGGATGAACAGTACAGACAGTGCAGGGACACCTTTCCCAAGGGCACAATATTGTCGGTTGTGGACTTTGCGGAAAACTATACCCTACAGCCACAAAATGAGATTCAAAGTCAATACTACCATTCAGACAAAGTTAGCATAATGGTCCATATCACGTACAGGTACGCGCCATAGAGCAGCAACGACATGAGGATAATATTGAAAGAGACCAACTTTTACATCAATGACGATAGGTGCCACGACCTGCATTATGTGCAGCATTGCTTCAAAATTTTCTATGATCAGCTGAAGGAGAGAGGGATACATATGGATCAGCATTGGATATGGTCAGATGGTTGTGCAGGCTAGTTAAAAAATGCACGTGTTTTCTAGTGGTTGAGTATGTTGCACAAGACTTATGATGTGCTACATGTATGGAACTATTTTGAGATCGGGCATGGAAAGGGAGAGCATGACGGGGCTGGAGCATGTCTCAAACTTCCCTATGAAGGGAGGAGATGAGGTGCATGGGAGGCCCTCATATTCGGAATGTCGAATCCACAGTTCTATGGTGCAAAGAAAAAATGTCAGATCGAACCATGGAGCAACACATACCAACAGGTAGAGGACATGTTGTCAGAAATTTATGGAATGTAGTTGATATAGATCGATCGCGTTCTTATAGTTGTAGTATTATGCAAGGCACTCGAAAACTTGCTTGCTTTTGTGGGTCTTGCAACAGTTGTGAGTGGGATGAGTGTGAATCAATGGATTGGGTTGATGAATGGGATCATGTATCACTTGCAGTGGACCCACGTGCAGTTGCTGAAACAATCCAGTTAGAGGAAGGCCAATCCTCTATTTCGAATGAATATGATCATACATTTGATCTTGTACAACCAGGTAAACATTTCTTCATGCATATCTCGGTTCCCTCCTTGTTTTTGTAATTATCCAAGTTATCAAACCACTGCTTGTTGGAATATGACCTTAAAATGCATTTTTGTAGGACAAATCTATGCAGTTGTCACCCCGACAGACAGTGCAATTGGGACGAATTATTGGTTGGAATGATGCATCCAGGGGAAACAAACCCTCCTCACATCATTAACGGATAGTGAATGCATAACCTTTCCGACTGGCTCGATGGTTGTTCAGGGGGAATATCTTACAGTGGATGGAAAGGGACCAAAGAGCAATGGATACACCTACACAGATTATAGACCAGGGTCGCGGGTGTATCACTTTATGCACTTGATCGTGGGTACAAACATCCAACTATAGACAATGTCAACGAAGTAATCAAACAAGGTACGCTACTTACTACCTCATGCGGAGCATGAGAGGTTGTTCAAGACAATAAAAAATCGAGAGGATCCAGAAGGCCTAATTGACTGAGGTACATAGTATAGCCATGTGATTGTTTATTCATGCACGGTTAATGTTATTCATGTTAGATGGTTTATTTGATATAGTTATCTTATATTGTTTATTTGAGGTTTGAGTTATGATTAGGTTATGATTTATAGCCATGTGATTTTTTATTCATGTATGATTAACCCTAGAAGCACTAATATAACCCTACAAACATAATCTAGCCCTAGAAATGCTAGAAAGCTAAACTAACCCTAGAAACACTAATCTAACCCTCATAAACTAATCTAGAATCCTAGAAACATAATCTAGCCCTAGAAATCCTAGAAAGCTAAACTAACCCTAGAAACACTAATCTAACCCTTAGAAACTAATCTAGAATCCTAGAAACATAATATAGCCCTAGAAATCCTAGAAAGCTAAACTAACCCTAGAAACACTAATCTAACCCTTAGAAACTAATCTAGAATCCTAGAAACCTAATGTAGCCCTAGAATCCGTGACCCACCACACATACCCTCAATAGGGGGTATTTGGACTCCAAGTGGGATAGGATCACTATTAGAAGGGTTTGTTACCCAATCTACTAAGGGCCCAAGTCCCATTGAGTCATTTCCAGTCTTATATAGCCTATATGCCGCTAATCAAATGCCAAAAAATCCGGTTGGCAGAACACTTGTTATCTTACACACTCTAATTAACCTCTAGGCAAAGCAACGACCAGTGCTCTTCAACCTGTGAAGGCTGCGCAGGAAAAAAACTAAGTGCTACTAATCAGAGGAGGGTAGTTGTCACTGGATTGGGAGTAGTCACTTCCTTTGGTCATGATCCAGGTACTTTATAGGGAAATCTTCTTCAGGGACAGAGTGGTATCGGTGATATTGAGAGCTTTGATTGCTCTGATTTTGCAAGTGTAATTGGCATCAATGCGATTCATTTGCTTCCTCTCATTTACACCTCTTTTGAATTTTTCTACTTGACTTATAAATGTGGAATAGTCCACCAAGTCAAAGGGTTTTTTCTCATCATGATCTCACCAAGAGCCACATACACAAAAACCATGCATCATGTACAAAATAAACATGCAAAAGCCTTCAGGTCAATGCTTAATCAGTGATCTCCACCATGCATGATTCACTCAAGCATGATTCTCCTTACAATACATGCAAGAGCTAGCAACAACATTCAACATTGCGTTCACACAACCTCTATGACCTCTATTCCTTATGTAGCTCAGTCTCCATGCTTTATGCACTATGGTCATAATAATCATAGCAATTGTCTAATAATTCATAAACACATATGATCAATCATGACTACTCAATCCATCGTGATGTCGCATAAGTAAAAAAAAAATGAGACCAAGACTTCCTTGGGACAAAATATTGTTGATTCATATCTTCAACCCCCCCATCTATTACAGTTATTCTTCATAGCTACAAAATTCCAACAATGACATAATAATTGGGAATCACATTCAACTCAAGCACATCATTAGTAGAACTTATTTGCAACTTTTCCATGATAATTCTTTCATAAAACATAATATTAGTAACATCTTGTAGAATATTTTCTCATTATACGGTGCATTGCATCAAACCAATAGACAATGACTACTATTTTGCAACAAATAACCTCCAAAAAACATAGAACCAATGACATCATAGAAAAACCATAGAACATAGAAACACACTATGTAACATAATTATCAATGAAAAATATACTTTATTATATGTTAATCCTCTTATCCTACAAATGAAACTTCCTAATATTTTGTTGCTTTTGGTTCTCTTGTCAGATTTATTAGAAAATATAGGGAGATGTTTTTCAACAAAATTCAATGCAATTGCACATTTATTACATGTATATGTACATTAAGGACATGTAACTACTTCCTTAACAAAAAGAGAAGTTGAGAGAAAATCTCTTAATAACTAAACACTCAACCTAAACACAAAGATATTATAAAAATTAATCATAAAAATACTCACCTAACACATACTTAGCTGAGAGAATATCTCAATTATATCAACATCCACTTAGTTAGGCTTATAACAACCACATCCACCCTGTGATACCTCATGTATACATCCACTTAACTTATGTGCACAAACTTCAACCATATGTAAACCCATCATATAACACCTTACCTAATCTAGTAGGTCAATCACTCATAATAACCATGAAGTAATAGGTCATAGTATACATATGCAAAATTCTTCATAACTGCACTTGTATCCTCATCCATTAGCATACACCAAATATATTTGAAAACATTGCATTATCAACCCTCACCCAAACCCTAGCATTAACCCTCACCCAAACCCTAACACTAAACCATCTCCTTCATCATCACCATCACCATCGCCATCACCATATCCATCATCATCATTGACTCTAACTCTAACCCTAATTCAATTTTCTTCTATAACCCTAGCCCTAACCCTCACCCAAACCCTAACACTAAGCCATCTTCTCCATCCTCACCATCACCATCATTGTCACCATCAACGTCTTCACATCACCACCATCTCCATCATCATCATTGTCTAACTCTAACCCTAATTCAATTTCCTTCTATGACCCTAGCCCTAACCCTCACCCAAACCCTAGCACTAAGCCATCTTCTCCATCCTCACCATCACCATCACCGTCACCATCAACGTCTTCATCATCACCACCATGTCCATCATCATCATTGACTTTACCTCTAACCCTAACTCTAACTCCAACTCTAACTCTAACTCTAGGTTCCTCATCAAAGCCTCCATCATCATCATCTTCATGACCATCGCCATCGCCATCACCATCATCGTCAACCTCTTCATCATCATCACCACCATCATCATCATACGTGCTCGGTGGAAGATTTTCCAGAGTTGACCCCCATGTGCAAAAATTGCACACTCCCTCACTGAGCAAAACCTTAGTTTCCAAGATGGACGTACAAGATGAGGGCAGGGCCACTCGGCCGGAGGGGAGGGGCACCCCTAGCACTATCCCGGCGTGTTGAATCCAATGGATTTGACGGTTTGTCGATCCGAGCCACGGTCTTCATTCGATGGCTCGTCCCATCTTGCATCCAGAAGGCCTTCAGGGACACTTGCTGGATACCTGCTAGGGGCGTAGAACTCCAACCGTGCAACAAACTTGGGTTCCGGGGAGTCCTACAAGTGTGTCTAGGCAGGTTCCGGCCGGGAATGCTAGCCACAAGTGCCCGATGGATTATTTTCCAGAGTTGACCCCCGTGTGCAAAAATTGCACACTCCCTCATTGAGCAAAACCCTAGTTTCCAATATGGACGTACAAGATGAGTGCGGGGCCACTGGGCCAGAGGGGAGGGGAACCCCTAGCACTATCCCGGCGTGCTGAATCCAACGGAGTCAACGGTTCATCGATCCGAGCCACGGTCTTCATTCTATGGCTTGTCCCGTCTCGCATCCAGAAGGCCTTCAGGGACACCTGCTGGATACCTGCCGGGGGTGTAGAACTCCAACCGTGCAACAAAACTGGGTTCCGGGGAGTCCTACAGGTGTGTCTAGGTAGGTTTCAGCTGAGAACGCTAGCCACAAGTGCCCGGTGGATTATTTTCCAGAGTTGACCCCCGTGTGCAAAAATTGCACACTCCCTCACTAAGCAAAACCCTAGTTTCCAAGATGGACGTACAAGATGAGGGCGGGGCCACCGGGTTGGAGGGGAGGGGCACCCATAGCACTATCCCGGCGTGCTGAATCCAACGGAGTCGACGATTCGTCGATCCGAGCCACGGTCTTCATTCTATGGCTCGTCCCGTCTCGCATCCAAAAGGCCTTCAGGGACACCTGGTGGATACCTGCCGGGGGCGTAGAACTCCAACCGTGCAACAAAACTGGGTTTCGAGGAGTCCTGCAGGTGTGTCTAGGCAGGTTCCGGTCGGGAACGCTAGCCCTAAGTGCCTAGTGGAAGATTTTCCAGAGTTGACCCTAGTGTGAAGGCCATGCCAAATTCGCTAAAGGGGGCCATTTCTCGACCGAAGGCCCCTGGGCATGCATGGCCACCGTGGACAGGTCCGCAATGGCGAGGTGGACCTGTGGGAGGTGATGTAATCCAAGTCCTCTCGTCGGTTTGGGTTCCGTGGCCCTGGGTCAAATCCTCCAAGTGTCCCTGAATGGCCCCGAGGTGCCCGACTAGAATTCCCGTAGCACCCGAACCGTGGCTCGGTTCGTGAATTCATCGATTTTGGTGGGTCCAGGACGGCAGGTTTCAGCTAGGGGACCCCCCACAGCATCCCACGAAGACCCATAAGTGGTGCCAACGGGCCATCTTCGGAGCTCAGGTTTTGCTTAGTGAAGGCCATGCCAAATTCACTAAAGGAGGCCATTTCTTGACCGAAGGCCCTCGGGCATGCGTGGCCACCATGGACTGGTCCGCAATGGCTAGGTGGACCTGTGGGAGGCGACGTAATCCAAGTCCTCTCGTCGGTTTTGGTTCTGTGGCCCCAGGTTAAATCCTCCAAGTGTCCCTGAACGACCCTGGGGCGCCCGACTAGAATGCCCGTAGCACCTGAACCGTGGCTCGGTTCGCAAATACGTCAATTTCGGTGGGTCCGGGATGACGGGTTTCAGCTAGGGGACAACCACATCGTCCCCCGAAGACCCATAAGCGATGCCAATGGGCCATCTCTGGAGCTAGGGTTTTGCTCAGTGATGGGGATTTGCTCCAGGACCATGGAACCCAAACCGACGAGTGGACTTGTATTCCGTCGGCTCCCATAGGTCCATGGGGACCACGCATACCCTGGGGTTTCCAGATGAGAAATGGCCCCCCTTTAGCGAATTTGGCATGGCCTTTATTGAGCAAAACCCTAGCTCCGGAGATGGCTCGTTGGCACCGCTTATGGGTCTTCAGGGGATGCTGTGGGGGGTCCCCTAGTTGAAACCTGCCATCCTGGACCCACCGAAATTGACGGATTCACGAACTGAGCCACGGTTCGGGTGCTAAGGGCATTCTAGTCGGGCACCCCGGGGCCGTTCAGGGACACTTGGAGGATTTGACCCAGGACCACGGAACCCAAACCGACGAGAGGACTTGGATTACGTCTCCTCCCACAGGTCCACCTGGCCATTGTGGACCTATCCACCGTGGCCACACATTCCCAGGGGCCTTCGATCGAGAAATGGCCCCCTTTAGCGAATTTGGCATGGCCTTCACACTGGGGTCAACTCTTGAAAATCTTCCACCGGGAACTTAGGGCTAGCGTTCCCGGTTGGAACCTGCCTAGACAAACTTGCAGGACTCCTCGAAACCTGATTTTGTTGTACGGTTGGAGTTCTATGCCCCCGACAGGTATCCAGCAGGTGTCCTTGAAGGCCTTTTGGATGCGAGGCGGGACGAGCCATAGAATGAAGACCGTGGCTCGGATCGATGAACTGTTGACTCTATTGGATTCAGCACGCTAGGATAGTGCTAGGGGTGCCCCTCCCCTTCAGCTCGGTTGGCCCCACCCTCATGTTGTATGTCCATCTTGGAAACTAGGGTTTTGCTTAGTGAGGGAGTGTGCAAGTTTTGCACATGGGGGTCAACTTTGGAAAATCATCCACAGGGCACTTGTGGCTAGCGTTCCTAGCTGAAACCTACCTAGACACACCTCTAGGACTCCTCAAAACCCGGTTTTGTTGCACGGTTGGAGTTCTACGCCCCCGACAGGTATCCAGTAGGTGTCCCTAAAGGCCTTCTGGATGCGAGACGGGACGAGCCATAGAATGAAGACCGTGGCTCAGCTTGACGAACCGTCGACTCCGTTGGATTCAACATGCCGGGATAGTGCTAGGGGTGCCCCTCCCCTCTGGCCCGGTGGCCCCGCCCTCATCTTGTACGTCCATCTTGGAAACTAGGGTTTTGCTTAGTGAGGGAGTGTGCAATTTTTGCACACGGGGGTCAACTCTGGAAAATAATCTACCGGGCACTTGTGGCTACCGTTCCCAACTAGAAGCTTCCTAGACACACCTGCAGGACTCCCCAAAACCCGGTTTTGTTGCACGGTTGGAGTTCTACGCCCCCGACAGGTATCCAGTAGGTGTCCCTGAAGGCCTTCTGGATGCGAGACCGAACGAGCCATAGAATGAAGAATGTGGCTCGGATCGACGAACCGTCGACTCCGTTGGATTCAGCATGCCAGGATAGTGATAGGGGTGCCCCTCCCCTCCGGCCCAGTGGCCCCGCCCTCATCTTGTACGTCCATCTTGGAAACTAGGGTTTTGCTTAGTCAGGGAGTGTGCAATTTTTGCACATGGGGGTCAACTCTAGAAAATCATCCACTGGGCACTTGTGGCTAGTGTTCTCGGCTAGAAGCCTCCTAGAAACACCTGCAGGACTCCCCGGAACCCGGTTTTGTTGCACGGTTGGAGTTCTACGTCCCCGGCAGGTATCCAGCAGGTGTCCCTGAAGGCCTTCTAGATGCGAGATGGGATGAGCCATAGAATGAAGACTGTGGCTCGGATCGACGAACCGTCGACTCCATTGGATTCAGCACACCGGGATAGTGCTAGGGGTGCCCCTCCCCTCCGGCTCGATGACCCCACCCTCATCTTGTACGCCCATCTTGGAAACTAGGGTTTTGCTTAGTGAGGGAGTGTGCAATTTTTTCACACGGGGGTCAACTCTAGAAAATCACCCACTGGGCACTTGTGTCTAGCGTTCTTGGCCAGAACCTGCTTAGACACACCTGTAGGACTCCCCAGAACCTGGTTTTGTTGCACGGTTGGAGTTCTACGCCCCCGACAGGTATCCAGCAGGTGTCCTTGAAGGCCTTTTGGATGCGAGGCGGGACGAGCCATAGAATGAAGACCGTGGCTCGGATCGATGAACTGTTGACTCTATTGGATTCAGCACGCTAGGATAGTGCTAGGGGTGCTCTCCCCTCCGGCCCAGTTGCCCCACCCTCATCTTGTACGTCCATCTTGGAAACTAGGGTTTTGCTTAGTGAGGGAGTGTTGCAATTTTTGCACACGGGGGTCAACTCTGGAAAATCATCCACCGGGCACTTATGGCTAGCATTCCCAGCCGGAACCTGCCTAGACACACCTGCATGACTCCCCGTAAGCCGGTTTTGTTACACGGTTGGAGTTCTACGCCCTCGGCAGGTATCCAACAGGTGTCCCTGAAGGCCTTTTGGATGCGAGATGGGACGAGCCATAGAATGAAGACCGTGGATCGGATCGACGAACCATCGAATCTGTTGGATTCAGCACACCGGGATAGTGCTAAGGGTTCCCCTCCCCTTCGTCCTGGTGGCCTCGCCCTCATCTTGTACGTCCATCTTGGAAACTAGTGTTTTGCTCAGTGAGGGAGTGTGCAATTTTTGCACATGGGGCTCAACTCTGGAAAATCATCCACCGGGCACTTGTGGCTAGCGTTCCCAGCCGGAACTTGCCTAGACACACCTGCAGGACTCCCTGGAACCCATTTTTGTTGCACGGTTGGAGTTCTACGCCCCCGATAGGTATCCAGCAAGTGTCCTTGAAGGCCTTCTGGATGCGAGAAGGGACGAGCCATAGAATGAAGACCGTGGCTCGGATCGACGAACCATTGACTCCATTGGATTCAACACGCTGGGATAGTGCTAGGGGTGCCCCTCCCCTCAGGCCCAGTGGCCCTGCCCTCATCTTGTACGTCCATCTTGGAAACTAGGGTTTTGCTCAGTGAGGGAGTGTGCAATTTTTGCACACAAGGGTCAACTCTGGAGAATCTTCCACGGGGCATGTATGATGATGATGATGGTGATGATGATGAAGAGGTTGACGTTGATGGTGATGGTGATGGCGATGGTCATGAAGATGATGATGATGGAGGCTTTGATGAGGAACCTGGACTTAGAGTTAGAGTTGGAGTTAGAGTTAGGGTTAGAGGTAGAGTTAATGATGATGATGGAGATGGTGGTGATGATGAAGACATTGATGGTGATGGTGATGGTGATGGTGAGGATGGAGAAGATGGCTTAGTGCTAGGGTTTGGGTGCAGGTTAGGGCTAGGGTTATAGAAGGAAATTGAATTAGGGTTAGAGTTAGAGTCAATGATGATGATGGATATGGTGGTGATGATGAAGACATTGATGGTGATGGTGAGGATGGAGAAGATGGCTTAGTGCTAGGGTTTGGGTGAGAGTTAGGGATAGGGTTATAGAAGGAAATTGAATTAGGGTTAGAGGTAGAGTCAATGATGATGATGGACATGGTGGTGATGATGAAGACGTTGATGGTGATGGTGAGGATGGAGAAGATGGCTTAGTGCTAGGGTTTGGGTGAGGGTTAGGGCTAGGGTTATAGAAGGAAATTGAATTAGGGTTAGAGGTAGAGTCAATGATGATGATGGAGATGGTGGTGATGATGACGATGTTGATGGTGACGGTGATAGTGATGGTGAGGATGGAGAAGATGGCTTAGTGCTAGGGTTTGGGTGAGGGTTAGGGCTAGGGTTATAGAAGGAAATTGAATTAGGGTTAGAGGTAGAGTCAATGATGATGATGCTGATGGCGGTGATGATGAAGACGTTGATGGTGACAGTGATGGTGATGGTGAGGATGGAGAAGATGGCTTAGTACTAGGGTTTGGGTGAGGGTTAGGGATAGGGTTATAGAAGGAAATTGAATTAGGGTTAGAGTTAGAGTCAATGATGATGATGGAGATGGTGGTGATGATGAAGACGTTGATGGTGACGGTGATGGTGATGGTGAGGATGGAGAAGATGGCTTAGTGCTAGGGTTTGGGTGAGGGTTAGGGCTAGGGTTATAGAAGGAAATTGAATTAGGGTTAGAGGTAGAGTCAATGATGATGATGCTGATGGTGGTGATGATGAAGACGTTGATGGTGACAGTGATGGTGATGGTGAGGATGGATAAGATGGCTTAGTACTAGGGTTTGGGTGAGGGTTAGGGCTAGGGTTATAGAAGGAAATTGAATTAGGGTTAGAGTTAGAGTCAATGATGATGATAGAGATGGTGGTGATGATGAAGATGTTGATGGTGATGGTGATGGTGATGGTGAGGATGGAGAAGATGGCTTAGTGCTAGGGTTTGGGTGAGGGTTAGGGCTAGGGTTTGGGTGAGGTTGATGGTGATGGTGATGGTGATGGTAATGATGATGGTGATGGTGGTGAGGTTGATGGTGATGGTGACGGTGATGATGGAGATGGTGATGGTTCCATCTCGCATCCAAAAGATGGAGATGGTGATGATGACGAAGATGGTGATGATAATGAAGATGGTGATGGTGGTGATGATGGTGATGGTGGTGAGGTTGATGGTGATGGTGATGGTGATGATGAAGATGGTGATGGTTCCTTCTCGCATCCAAAATATGGATATGGTGATGATGACGAGGATGGTGATGATGATGAAGATGGTGACGTTGATGATGATGGCGATGGTGGTGAGGTTGATGGTGATGGTGATGATGAAGATGGTGATGGTTCCGTCTCGCATCCAAAAGATGGAGATGGTGATGGTGATGAAGATTGTGATGATGATGAAGATGGTGACGTTGATGTTGATGGTGATGGTGATGGTGGTGAGGTTGATGGTGATGGTGATGGTGATGACGAAGATGGTGATGGTTCCATCTCGCATCCAAAAGATGGAGATGGGGATGGTGATGAAGATGGTGATGATGATGAAGATGGTGACGTTGATGATGGTGGTGATGGTGGTGAGGTTGATGGTGATGGTGATGGTGATGATGAAGATGGGGATGGTGATGGTGATGATGAAGATGGGGATGGTTCCGTCTCACATCCAAAAGATGGAGATGGTGATGATGACGAAGATGGCGATGATGATGAAGATGGTGAAGTTGATGATGATGGTGATGGTGGTGAAGTTGATGGTGATGGTGATGGTGATGATGATGAAGATGGTGATGATGATGAAGGCGTTGATGATGATGGCGATGGTGGTGAAGATGATGAAGGCATTGGGAAATTTATTTATATCCAATGTATTTGACTCTAAGAACCTCTCATGTGTGATTATAAAAAAATCAAGATTCCCTCAACCCCCAAACATGCCCTTTCAAAGAATTTTTTTTATCTTTGAGTGTGGTATGGGTGCCAACATGAGGTTTTGTCTACTAAGGATGGATCTTGGCATCTTGACCATGGTTGGGGTGATGACAATTAGGTTCATATGACTCCAATGAATCTTCCATGGATCATGGGGTAACATGATCTCTCAAGTATTATTGCATGTGAACTTGCACGTACCAAGCTACAACAAATATTTCACAGGAGTGGATTTGTCTATGTGAATAGATAAGTGAAAATATTTTAGCAACAAGACCTATCAATTTTAACTTGGAAGTATGGGAAATGTTCAAAGTGGGATTGAGAGGCTTGATGGTGATTGTAGTAGTGGGCATGGTATTGGTGAGAATGATGACATGATAGTGGAATTAAACATTAATATGGTGACCCTGGAGCTTGGATCCTAGCCTAGAAACATGAGAGCCTAGCCTAAAAACCCTAGTTGGTAGCATAAACCCTAGTTTGTATTCTAATCACAATGAAACCCTATTATGTATCCTAAGATCTAGCCCTAAATTATAATACATGTAAAGATTAAATAATTTTCATTGTACATATATATTCATCTGCATACATTTGAATCCAAACCACTATACACATATATGCATACAAAAAATTAGATCTCTATCACATAATGATAAATTAAGGAAGTCCTAATTGTAAATGGTAGTGGATGTGATGGTCATCAAATCAAAGGTGGCTATATCTGTGAGTGAGAATTAATGAGCTAGCTATACATCGTGCTCAAGGTTGTCCTATTTGTATGGTGACAATTGATTAAGAAATGATTCCATAACTTGGTTATTAATTTGTTGCATGATCTTAAGTGGACAAAATGGTCAAAATAAATACTAGTGACGACATTTCATTATGTAGAGTATGGCCTTTTTGGATCTCATTCTGTAGAGCTATTAAAAATCATGTTGGATATCATTTTAACCAATTGACGACAATGGACATTTTCTATTTTTAAGTGTTCTTTTTCTAGTACTCAAGTTCCCAATATATATCTTATGTGCCATGAGGTGTGATTTGTCCATCCATTTATTCCGTTTGTTTTTAGATTAATTCTCACACATGATTTTGTTCGAGTTAGCCTATGTTTACAATGTTCTCTTAACATAGATACCATTAGAAGCTTTTACATGTGGAAAGATAAACCAAGCTAAACTACGATATCCAACTTCTCTTCTAAGATCTAGGTAAAACCCAAATTTACACAACATCACATCATGATACACACAACATGAGACAACCACATTAGACAACAAGATATATAAATCACATAACTGAAAATCCATGTACATCGAGGCTACAAAACTCATCCAAACATATACTTTCTTTGATACTATGGGTTCAAGGAGTTGATAGCTTAGGGGAGCTAAAGTTGTACTCACCCTTAAATGGGAATTATATACGTAACATGGAATTTTGATACTTAGGACTATGGATAAGGTAGGATAGTGGAGGGGGGGTCTAGCACAATCTTGCTAAGATGCTTGGGGTATACCAGTTAGTGTACCAAAATAGATGATGCCCAGGGTGCATGGGTTAGTGTACCAAAATAGATGATGCCCAGGGTGCATGGGTTAGTGTACCAAAAAAATGACTGGTATAATCTAGATGAGGTTTAGGGGATATATATCCCAACATAGGCCAAAGGAGGATATTTTCCTAATGTTCAAATGGAATTTCGATGCTCGTTGCAGTCACATGATGATCCATATACTAGTTGCAGTAGAAGGCCCATGCCATGCAAAGAGGGACCATCCAAAGTGATGGGGGATGTTCATAGGTTGAGCGAATGGTATGATTTGGGTCAGGGTCCATGAGGTAGGAGTTAAACCATGTGATTAACTTGATTTGATGTGTTATTGTATGAATTGAATTGATGTATAACTATGTGACTTGATTGCATATAAGGCATCCAGTAAGAGCAATCAATCATGTAGTAAAATAGGGAGCTATATTTGTAATAGTGTAGGTACGAGATTTACCCATGATATACATACAAATAACTCCCCCCCCCCACAATAATACTAGTTATCTAGGTGCATATTGCATGATAGTTGTGCACACTATGCGATGTTGTGCATGTCTTGCATGGGAACAAGAAAAAGGGGGTGATGCAACTTCAAGACAATGTTTCATGAAGGAGGAGTGTATTTAATGCCTATATCATAAAATAAATTATATATATGTATATATAGGTGCATACAAATAAATTATACACATAATATTATGCAAATAATAAGGAAAATGATGTGCACACTTAATTTAATTTAGAATTTCATTAAGCTAAAAGGGGGTTAAGTGCATGGATGACAAGTGGAGTCATCCATACTATATTAATATAATATGGGAAAGGGGGGCTTTTTAAGGGGGAGAAGGGGGTTGTTTTTTTTGGCGGGGACATCATGAGAGAATAGGGATTTTTTCTATTGATTATTGTGTGTGGGTTATTTTCTTGTTAATTGTGAGGAGGTGTTGAAGGGAAGGAAAATCCTGATCTAGTCAAGATGATATTGAAGGAGGTAAAGGGGTTGTTTGACATAGTTTTACTGATTGAGGAATTAAGGGTTCTTTTCCTTTGACTCTTGTTTGGTTGGGTAGAGATTTGTCCCCCACATCATGTTTCCCATTCCTATTGCTGCTAGCAGGAGTTGGTTGTGGGTTTTTGATCCAATTTTTGTAAGTGTCATTTGAATTTTGCTTCATTACAAGTATGCCTCAACCTTAGTTAATTCATTTAAGTCAATTGGTAAAATTAAGAATGTTAAAATGGATGTTTTTTTGTCATAATTAATTTTTCTATTGTAATAAAAAGATATACCTGAATCATATTAAACATTTCTAGGTATTTTGTAAATAAGGTTAGTAATGCATAATTATTGAGTAGAATTTACATAGTGGCTACACATAAAGAAAATTTTCTCCAAAAATACATGCAACCAATGCAAGATGAAGGGAAATGCTATAACCGATAACCTAATGAAAATGTAAGTTGTTCGACTACTTACAATATCATGTAGTTAGAGGTAGAAAATAAATTCCCAAATTATAATGATTGCAAGGTTTGATCCTACTAAATTTTGGGCTTAATGTAAGTGAAACTACTTGCAAAAAGAAAGAATCCATTCATGACCTATTCATCGCTAGAAATGAATGAAATATCGTCATAACTATCTGGAAAGTGATGAATGAATGATAATGGACATTATTTATGTAGTTATTAATCCTTTAAAGGCTAATAAAAAACATTTAGTAAGTTGTTAATCTATACCTTAACATTGAGTCAGTTAGCTCTACTTATTTCCGCCACGATTCAGAGTTTGGTGTATTACAGTTCACAACTCAAATCAATGTCTTCCATTTTTTAAATTAACCTACGCCCTTATTCTAAGATTTTGTTACACCTATCTATGTAATAACATAGCATAATTCATAACCTATTATTCTCTTTAACAAAATACAACAAAGGATAAACGTGGCAAATTCATATAATATAATAATCATAATTTAATTACGATAGAAATATATTCTCTTGATTTTTATTTAACCACTAAAGATTTAAGAACCTATGGAATTCATTACATAGAACACCACAAGGACAACCCTATGTCCTTGGAATCTCCAACAATCTTCTACTTCAAGCATTTGTTGTTCAAGTGAAGGGCATAGCAGATTCATTCTTAATCATAGTAGTAACTCAAGTCTCATACTATTTGTAACTTCACCATCACAAAACAATGGCCACATAGACAAGAATGATTTTGCAAAGCAGGACAAAGTAAAAAATGGACACACAAAACATCCATGTAATGAACATTGAAGTAAGAGTTGTTACTTAATCAATATAAAAAAATAAATGCATTGAGGTCACTAGCCCATACACACTTGTTAAACTCTATTTTCACATTGTTAAAAAAATGCATACATTGAGGCCAAGAAACCCATACATACTTGTTAAACCCTATTTTCATGTTGTTATATCATATGTTGAGGTTTAAAATTTGAAATATGTTTGAAGTTGCTTACAATGAAGAATGAATGTTACTTTAAAATTTTGGAAGAGTGGCATATTTTTAATTTAAATAACAACATTAAAAAAAATACATTCATTGATGTCACAAGCCCATACATATTTGTTAAACTCTATTTTCACGTTGTTATATCATATATCATGTTTCGAGTTGCTTACAATGAAAAATGAACATTACCTTAAAATTTTAAAAGAATAAAATATTTTTTAATTTAAATAACAACATTAAAAAAATGTTGAGACCACAACTCTATACATACTTGTTAAACTCTATATTTGTGGTGCTATATTATATATTAAATTTTAAATTTGATATATTTTTAATTGCTTACCATGAAAATGGAATATTACTTTACAATTTTCTAAAATTTAAAAAATACATACTTTTGTGTTTATGAAATATCATATTTTAATTGTACTATTTCTTTTTCTTTATTTTCTTTTTACATAACATTATATTTTTATCTATATTTAACTAAAAATCAGTACATTATATTTAACAATTAGTACATTAACAATGGTTGACTTTGCTACTACGATCCTATTATTTATTTAAGTTGGGCAGGTTCTAACAACTTGGGGAACATAAGAAAACAGGACTTTGAAAGTGTATGCAAACTGATAAGGAGAAAAACTGGTCTCTTGTTCAAAACTTCTTTGTCCAATAAACAAACCATTATTTCCTGTTCAAAACTTGTTTATCCAATAATTGAAAAATGGTTAAACAGTAAGTCCCCAAAAGTTAGTCACATAAAGATGCTGGTTGATATAATAATTTAATCAGCTGACTCTATCATGAATACATAGTGGCTGACACTATCATGAATACATAGTATTTTGACTAATTTATTCATGTGTTCTATGCAGTGCTGGAATTTGGTTTTCATTGTACCCGTCAAAGTTTTTTTTTTGACGTTTTGGGTGTATATATCACCCGTCGTGAAACGTTTTGTTTAAATTTTTACCCTTCAATAATGAAGTCTTGCAAAAAAATTTACCCTTCGGCTTTTTATATTTAAATTTCAAATTGTAACATTTGATTTATCTTTAATATATTGTTTATATGTTTGCAATTTTGAGAAATTCGAAATCCATCTATTTATACATTATTCAACTAGTTTTGAATGCTGTAATTTAATCTACTATATAATGGACCGTTTTAATCGATCATACCTCTTGTTCATGTTGTGAGTGAGTTTGAATAACTTTATTGTTCAAAGCCATAGCTGTTAGCCTGTTACCGTTTATTGTTCAAAGCCATAGCTGTTACGGTTCATTCAAAAAATTGTTGTTCCTAAGGGAGGCAGGTCTCTCTAGTGAACATGATGACAGACAATAACAAGAAGGGCATGCATAAGAGATTTGAGCAAGAAAAAGTTAAAGATGTAAATGGGCCCTCTTCCACCATTGAAGATGATAAAGAATCGATCTTCAAGAACCTTAATGAAAAGTTTGTAAAACAAATCGATGACTTGAGAGAAGAAACCACTATTTTGTCAAGAAATCTCACTGAAAAAATACCCTCCAAGATCTTGCTACCTTTATTAGCAGTAATTAGCAATTAATCTAGGTGATTTCATGGATTTAGAACACCAGAGGGAATATACTACAATGCTGGGTAAATTCCCCATTTGGATCTATGTCCCAACTATGTTGTTTAATGAGGGAATGCTTTGTGAAGCTACTCCTGACTCCTAGAGTCCTGAGTCCTCTGTATATGTTGATCAATGATTCAGTACCGGTTCTGGGGCAACCCGGCTGGTCGTACAGCGCCTACATCTAGCTGGCTTCTAAAGTAATAAAAACACAAAACCACATATTTGCATGAAGAAACTCATGAACAACTTTCAAAGTCGGTGGCCTCAGCAAGAAGTTCAGGCTCAACACCGCCAAATTTAATGGCTTCTGCGGATATAGCGAGGTTGCTCCCCAAAGATGTTTTTTTAATAAGAAATCATGGAGATGGAGGGTTTAATGGACACCATTCCCGAACCTTGGCTGGAAAATTGGCAATGACATAAGAATCTGGTCTTTCTAACTATAATTTTTCATCATTTTATCACATCTCTCTAGTCCTCTTCATTCTACTCAGTATGCTTGGATTTAGCTCAGTGCAGTCTTCACACTTGTTACGGATGATTCTGGAGCAGTGGATAGTTTGCACAATTTAAGATTGCGGAGTTAAGACCCACCTCACCCTCATCCTTAGGTGAGCAATTCTTCTATATTCTCTGAGTTCTCTTGTCTCGTTGTCTTGTTACTTGCTTTATGGTATCCTTTCTGCTATCTGTTGAAGTTGCAAAGAGTGCAGTAAAGACCATCAATCAATTTTAAGGCTTATAACTTTTGTTCCCATCTCTTTTCAAGCATACTCGAACAACGACTGAGTAGCTTGAGCAAAATGACTGGGCCAAGGAGGTCCTTCAATCCTAAAGTGCTTCCTTGACAGGTATTTTTTGAGAGAAAGGACGCGGTGCCTGATTTTATGGGAACTTGGAAGCCGGTGAAGGCATGCAGTTTGGGGGATAACAGAGTATGGATAGTATTCAGGCAAGTCGGCGACCACTTCAATGCTATAATCCACTCCATGCACTTATCTGATGTCTGCACTTATCTAATCACACCCCCAATCGATACTTCCATCGAGTTCACAAACAGAATCGAAGAACATTTCCATCATGTCGATCTCTGATGAGAATAGAGGAGACTGTAATGGGCATTGGGCAAGATTCAGGAAAACAGAGGAGCGTTGTAGGGTAAAAGTGATGCAGAGGAAGCCTTGTGTGCAGTTGGCATTCACACAAACACTGTAAATAAAACTATGCATCCAGACTTCTAGTAATGTCTCTCTGAAGTTCTCGATTGTTTAGAATAAAACTATCTGGGGCAGTTAAACAATACATCTCTATACTCTAGTCTCTGATTTAAAGGTTCTCTAAAAGTATAACGCTGTACCAAATGAGGGATATTACCACGGTATTTTACTATAAAAAAACTATTGTAACAACAACTCGAATCGGAATTACCTGTGAATCGCTTTCCAAAATTATGTCTCCAAATGCAGTTGGGCCAACTTCAAACTCCCGAATCTGAGTCTCAGCTTCCAACTTCCAGCCTCCAGGCTTGTAGCAAACTATTACTAGAATGTAATGTTAAGGTAAATTGTAAATTTGTAATTAATGGACAATAATCCAATGACATTGAAATTTGTAGTATGTATAATGTAGAATTTAGAAGCTCATTGTAATAATAGAAAAATAAAAAAAGTAATGGAATTGGAAACATCATTGAATTAAATGAGATTTTCTTTTTTTTTTATGTAAAATCAATGCAACTTTCTAGAATAGAAATAATTACTAATTTAATATTTTTTTTATTTATTGAGTCAAAGTTTGGTTGGAATTTGGAAATTCTAATTTGGAAAATATAGTTTTATATAAGATAAAAAATATTAATAATACTAGTAAATATGATACTAGTAAAATAATGACGTTTTATAAATTTTATTACCCTTCAAAAATAAGTTTAAATGATAAATTTACCCTTCACACTAAACGGCTAACAAAAAATTTTAACCGTCAAAATACGGTCAAAATGCCTCATGATGGTCATTTTGCCCGTCAAATTCCATCACTGGTTCTATGTTATTATAGGTTACTATTTTAATATTAAAAGTCCTCTTAATGCAAGCTAAATAGTCATTATAAGGTTTCTTTAAATAGACTTTACACAGTAATTTTGTACTTTTTGCAATTTTTAAATTCACTGTGATGTTTAATAATATATAATTTCTCTTCATGTTCACTCAAACTCTTTTGATGACAGAAGCTTAATAGATAAATTGGTTCTTTCAATTTCTCATATCATAGATCGGTGGGTTTCTTTGATGGTTCGATAATTGATGGACTTTGTGCTGTAGGGAATATTCTTTATATAAACAAAGATCACTACATCAAATTAATGATGAACTGTGGGATTGGCACAAACACTAAAGTTGAGTTACTTGGATTATGGTGTAATATTACTGTTGCTGCCATCATGAGATTACAGGAGATGACTGTTTTTGGGGACTCTAGGGTGACAATCAAATGGACACTTAAGGAATATAATTTTAATATTATTGCTTTACATCAATGGTGTCGCAGAGTTCGTCATAAATGACAATGGTTCAAAGATATTACATTTAAACACATTTATCGACAATTCAACATGATTGCCGATGCACTCTCAAAAGAAGCACATGGTGGTGATGAAGGTTTTGTCTATTGGACAGAATACATTGAGGAACAAGTTTGTGCATTGAGAAGGGGTCAATTTATTTGAGTATTACAAGTCTGTGATGAGTATATATTTTTGTAAATATCATGTTTTTTTTTAATAAAAAATCTAGTATAAAACTTGGGTTTACATAGAAGACTTTTGGAGACCATTTTTAAACTTAAGTGTAGTTAAGACTTATACTTTTGTACTATTTGATTCGTGTTAATAAATACCACTTCACTGAAAAAAACTCTTTTAATCGTTAAGTTCATGTCGGAGAGTATTTTTTTCAGTGGTTGGATTGTTTAACAAATTTACTTCCATTCACACACTCTTCCATGGAGGATCGGTAAGGTGGATCAGAGTGAGATGAAAAATCTTGGTGATAAGAAGTCAGGGTGTTAAACCTATTGTCTCATTAAATTATTTCACGGAAATTTAAACGACATATCTGCAACACGCCGGCACCTGCCATTGAACTCCATGTAGCGAAGGGAAGGAAATATTCATGGCGCCGAGGTTGAAGGGGAGAGAGAGGAACGGTATTTACACAGACGGAAATACTACGTCAAATTAACTGACATAACATGTTCTCAGTACTGTTACTACACAAACACGAAAAAAATAGAGCAAATTGAGTACTGTTACTCCACAAAGAAAGAAAGAAAGAAAATAGAGCAAATTGAGATTAAAGGTGGCCGTCTGCGTTGTGGTGTTGCGTTGTGGTGTTGGAGTCAGCATGCTGAGCCTTTTCTGCATGTCAGAACGCCTGCGTTCGCTGTGAGGGAGGCGACAAGAGACGAAGGCCTCGGTAAGAGACTGGAAGCATTCGCATAGACCGATGATGCGCCCGCGCCGGACGGAGTAAAGAACGCACCGTTCAGCATCAGGTCTCCCTTTGACCTCCAATTCCACTGCCTCCATACGCTCTCCGGTGTGTTCTCGCGCTTCGTCTACTCACTCTGCTAATGTTCAGAGTAATGAATTTAACAAAATTGAGAAAGTAACGCTTACCTCCTTGGAGAACCGATTGACAGGTGCGAGGAATCGATTGCCTTGGCTGTTGATTGTGGGGTTCGCACTTCCACCGATGGCGTACATTTCCCAGTGGGTGTAATCGTTGTTCACCACATGGAAGTAACCGTGTCGGCATCTGCGTTTCAACATCAATGCATTAAACTTCTTTTACGAATGAACTTCTGAGCTCTAATATTTTGCTTGATTGTTAATACATGAAACAGAAATTGAAAAATGTGAATTCAGATTGTTTCGGGTACCTGGGCATGCGTTGCACCAGCCCTTCCCCAAAATGGTTGAAGGCAACTGTTACTTGCATGTTAACGTCTTGTGTATAATCGTCGTTGTGGCCCAAGAGCATGACCTGCAACAATTAATATAATAAATAGATGAACGGTACAATCTTTGATAAAAAAAGGTTTGAACCTTTAATATTACAAAGGTGGAATTGAATTCAAACCTTATCATGATGAGTCATAAAGTTGTTAGAAATGGTTATTGCAGTCGATCCTCGGATGGCGTCGATGAGCCCGTCTGTGCAGCTTGACAAGGAGCAATGGTCTACCCAGATATTGCTTGCCCCAAAGATGGAAACTCCATCTCCATCACTTCTCGTTCTCCACCCGTAATGTCCCGGGGAATCCCTCACCATGGCATTTCCTGCAGGCTTGCAGTCATGGATGTGGATCCCGTGAATGATAATGTGTGTCACATACTGTACCGTAATGCAAGGACCGTTTGCAATGTGGACATTGGCGCCTCTACCGTCGATTGTCTTGTAACTGTTCAGGATAAGCTCTTCTTTGAGCTGGATGACCATGTCTCTCTGAAAAATGATCCACAGAGGCTCAGTTTGAATAACAGCATGGCGCAGGGTGCCCGGCCGCGGATTGACCGCATCGTAGTCATTGGGATCTGTGATAACATAGAATCTGCCATTCTTCCCTCCAAGAGCATTCCTGCCGAACCCAATGGCGCAGTCTGCAAGCCTCTTTCGATTGTTTTCCCAATCTGGATCGCAGCGCCAGCAGTCGTCGATGGGGTTCCCCGTTCCACAAGACAAATAACTTAGCTCCCTCCTCGAAATGTTAATGCTCCTGCAGTACATTCCATGAATTACCTGTTAACTCTCCTGCCATATATTCGATGAATTAAACCCACAACAATTTGAAATCCCTAAAACACGTATTATACAGTTGCTTCGAGACTAGGTCCCCTACAGAGAGGGTGGGGATATATTCAAGCTGTTTTACAGTCCAAATGGGCTTATATACAAGCTCTCTAGAGCCGCGGTGGCCGGTGCGGATGCATAATTCCCTCGACTGAAGCATGCAGGATGTTCTACACGGTCGGCGAGGATTTAAAATTGAGTCAAAAGAAACCAACGGTCTACAACCAGCTGGACAATAATGTTTTCCAATAAAAAATTCCTATCAGCGCATTATAGATCCACTGTTAAAAATGGATCTATGCGAAAATAAAATGGCATTGTAGAAAACTGAGCTTTATCCAAAGATTCCACGATATATCCTTCTTATAGACTGCTGAATCTAGATCTACGCGGAGAATGAAATGGCAGTGAAATTAAGAACTGAGCCTTATCAGATGATTCCATGAAATTGTTCTTATAGACGGATGAATCTACTCAACACAAAGGTCAGCAATTACAAATCTACTTTCAGCATGGATACTAATTACCTTTCCACCATTTCAACGATTCGTTCGGGTTCTTCCACGTGTTTCGTTGCAGATTGTTGTCCATGTATAGTGTCAGCTACCACCACAGGCCTTCCAAGGACAGCGCCGGTTATTTTTTCTAAAATTCCAAAGGATTTAGCTGCCTCTGATCGAATGAAAAAGATCGCAAGCAAAGAAAGTAATGCCAGTACACTTCGATAGCCAGACATTTTTGTTACAGAATACGGAGGGATCGAACGATGTAGCAGTCTGCAGATGGAAACAGTGGGATTCCAGTGATTCCTCTACGATCCTATCTATAATTCGGGATCTCAACAAAATCGACTCTGCTAACAAATATTGAGCAACAGAAAACTCTGTACTTGAGGTTATAATAACGAGGGAAGAATGAGTCGCCGAAGAAACTAGTGCTGAATTCTAACTCAGCTCGTGCACACGAATCTGCATGAACACTTTCCCCTCTTATATAACAAAATCAGAGTACTATACTGTGTATTGTACTTTAGTGTCACCTTGTGGGTGAGACTCGAGAATACTGTACCAAGAAAACGGCCAAGGGTAAGATAAACGATATGGCCAACAATCACGCTTGTTCAAAACCACCATATGGGATAGTCATAACTCCACTAATATGACCTAATGAGAGGGAGGCGATTACGGGAAAGGAGGAAAGTTAACCTTTGATTTTGTTTCATTTTTGGATAGAAGGATAGAAGGAATTAGCAATCGAAATAAGTTCACCTCCATCTTTGACCTTGTTTTAATGGGAAAAGAAGAAAATTAACCTTTGATCTTGTTCCATGCTTCGATAGAAAAAATTAACAATCCAGATAAACTCAAGAAAAATGAAGATGATTATATATTCAAATAACAAACAAAAAAAATTCTCCATTGATAACATTATTTTCCATAACTACCCAAATACTTGCCTTGGCCGTTTTCATACTCAATCCCCCTAAACACTGAACAGTAATTTGATATATATATATATATATTATTGGTCAGTGGTGTGCCTCACATGGAAGCCCAGACTAAACGGAGCAACAGACGGACCAATAATGCTGGTGTGCGTCACATGCTAACACCGAAATAAACGGAGCTTTTGCTTTAGGTTCATCTCACTACCCGCTTCTCCCCAGTCTTTATGTATTAGTTTCCCGTAATTTTCCACAGACTATGTCGAAATAAACGGAGATTTTGCTTCGCAGATGTTCTCCCAGTCTTTAAGGTATCAATTTCCCGGAATTTAACACAAATTTTGACTCGACAGCCTCCACCATAATTAAGATGGTATTTGTTCAAACGCACTTAACTGGTTGACTTATATCTGCGATCGCTTCCTCAAAATTGTGATGAGCGAAATTGAAGTCTGGTCAAAATCACGGGAAATCGGAATCCTGCACATTTTCAAAGTCGCCGACGGACCCGTTATCAGAGGGGCACTTTGTTCATTGAAAAACTTATAGATGGTGGAAAGTTACTTCGGATGAGTGGAATCAATGTCGGGAGGATTTAGAAGGTGCAGCTGAAGCGGATAGTGGATAGGACGGCGTGATTCATTTGTGTTGTAACGTTGACTATGTGGGATGACGCCATCCACATAAAATTGTATACGATCGTACATACATCCAACTTGAGATTTAGGAATTAGGCTAACATTATTCAGCTTATTGCATACCATTTAATGAGTTGGTAGGAGGTTTGTTGGCTGTTGGATCTCAAGTATGATCAACAGGTCTGAGGCCAACAGACTTGTTACTGCTAAATGGTCTACAACAGGCTGAATAATGTTCACCTAGGAATTAGCCTAGGAATTAGGTGTGTAGAAGAGACTGAATTAGGAAATAACGTTTATAGTGAAATCCTCATTTTCTTTTTCTCAAATTGCATTTTAATGGTAAAAATGGAAAATTAAAAATAATATCAAATTATAATGGTTTTTCACACACTCAAATGGACAAAATCATGATTTCAATAATTTTATTTTTATTGAAATTTGAGAAAATAATTTTATTCTTATTAAAATTTGGGAAATTGCATGCATACATGTTTCCAATATATTTCTTTGATGGTGAAAATGCAACATCTTGCATTGAATTTATTTCTTTGATGGTGAAAATGCAACATCTTGCATTGAATTGAGGCTAACCACCAACCTTAACACTCAAATGCATGAAATAGTGATTTCAATAATTTTATATTTATTGGAATTTGGAAAAGGAGCGATATAAATGTCCCATATCATACTCTACTATATGGGTGATGTGTAGGGAAAGGCCAATGCTTTGGCCTTTGTCGTAGACATGTTTTCAATAGCTTTCTTTGATGGTGGCCTCCTCTGCAACTAAGTTTTAATGACCATGTGTACATGTAGAAGGCACAACACCCTGAACACAAAAAGGCAACATCTTGCATTGAATTGAGGTCAACCACCAAGCCTAACCAACACCCACACATAGCATCCTCTATTTGTATATTTGCAAAGCCATTCCTGCAATTAACATTGTCAAAACCTAAGGCAACATCTTGCATTGAATTGAGGTCAACCACCAAGCCTAACCAACACCCACACATAGCATCCTCTATTTGTATATTTGCAAAGCCATTCCTGCAATTAACATTGTCAAAACCTACCGGATGGATTCCCTCCTTTGCAAATACACTCATATGTATGTAGATTTTCCCTTTTGCTTGTGCTTTTTAGCCATTGAAGCACAAAAAGATAAATCCCCTCCACAGTCAAGAATGCCATTAAATATGTGGAGATTCTCAAACATAAAAAGGTTAGTGAATATTATGACCAAGCAAGTCATTTTCATCAATATAGCAATGGCAAAACCAAGGTGAACTCCCTCCTTCACAATGATAGTTTAGCTTCCTAGAGATTGGAACATTCAACTAAACAAAACCCTAGTATAAAGAGGGGAGGAAGTGGCCACATTATCCTAACAAGAAAAACTGCAATGATGCATACCTATTGTCCAGGTAAGCCAACTACACATTGGTATTTTTGTTATGATTTTTTTTGTTTAGATTTGAGGCCATGGGTTTCTTCTAAATTTGGTCATTTAGCCTACACCCTTAAGGACTCAACTGCATTGTTAATCATGTTGTATTGTTCGTGTAAACATGTTGAGATATAATGTAACTTCGAAGGATATTCTCCATACGTTTGAGTCATTACTTTATTATGTAAATCCCCTTTTGTGGACATGCCATGTCGGCTCATTGTACATTTGTATTTCATATTAATATTATATTGTTTTATGTCAAGTCGGCCCAGTAAAAAAACTAGTAAGTCGGCGAGTCAAAAAACTAGTAAGTCGGCCCATGGTATTGTCAACCTAATTTTAGGTTATGTCATGTGTATAAATAAGAAGTGATGACGCCTCATTTGGTCATTCACTCACTTGTGCTCTTATATATGTTTATTTGGATTCCAACGCACAAGTAGGAGGGTAGCGAAGGAGTTAAGAGAGGCTTTCTCACTATAGTATTTTGGTCTTTGTCTTTGGCATCTAATTGGTTCTCTCTAGAGAGTTGGATTTTTGCACTCTACTTGGTTGAAACTATATTGAGGAAGTTTTGTTAGGTTTTCTCCCCCAAGAGGGTTTCCCAGGATAATTCTTAAATGTGTACTGTGTGATTTTGTTTCTCTCAGTGATCCTTATTATGCTTTTATTGTACATATGAATTTAAATGCCATTGAAACAACTTAAGCAAACATTTTAACATGGTCTCGGAGCAGGCTTCAAAGAGCATTTTCGCAGATCTAGTGCTCACTTTGACCTAGAAGCAGAAATTAGAGCTTTCTCAATTCTTGGAATTTTGACTTGCAACCTTCTCTAGCAATTGTGCCCTTCTCCAACGAACCTAGGGTACCCTCTGCGAATTTTTTTAGTGGCCAGAAGTCCAGGAATTTGAATATTAGGGTTTGGCTAGTATCGGAAAACCAGAAAGGACTAGATCCAAATTTTTGCGGGCCCTGTTTTTGGCATTTAGACTGGACGTTTTCAGAAGATTCTTGTACTAGTGATCTTGCCTTGGCTTGGAGAATCTATGGGTAAGCTTAGTTTTGATTTCTGGAAAATTTCTTTTTTTTGTCATTTTTTCTAGCTCCGGGGACAAGATGACTTCCAGTAAGTACTAAGGTTGATGAAAAGCTTTAGGGTGCTGAGAATTTCAGAGCATGGAAATGTAGAATCATGCTCATTCTTGAAGAGCATGACCTATAAGGATTCATAAAAGAGGAAGTTCAAGAGCCATAGGGAGATGAAGCCAAATCAAAACAAAAGAAGGATATGATCAGGGCTGAAAGGATCATAGCTGATTCCATCAAGGATCACTTGATTCCTCAAGTGTCTTCAAAGAAGACCCCAAAGAAAATGTTTGATGCATTGTCCGGATTATTTGAAGGAAGGAACATCAACAGGAAGATGCCCTTGAGAACTCAACTCAAGAACGTGAAGATGCAGAAGGCAGAAACCATGCAATCATACTTCACAAGAGTGTCTCAGATTAGAGAACAATTAGAAGCTATTGGTGACATGGTGGATGAAGTAGAAATCATGATGGACACCTTGAATGGTCTCCCAAGGGAGTGGGAATCTTTCATTCAAGGGATATGTGCTAGAAGGAAGTTGACCAAGTTCAACAGATTATGGGAGGAATGTGTACAAGAAGAAGAAAGAATGGAAAACAAATAAGAGAAGTTAAATGGAAATGAATACCAAGCCTTGGAAGCTCATACAAATAAAGGAAAGAACAAGAGAGGATCATGATCACTCTCCTAGAAAAACTCGAGGATTTCAAAGAAACAAAAGGACTCAGAGGGACTTCTCATCCTTCATATGCTTCAACTATCACAAGATGGGACACATTTCAAGAAATTTTCCCCTTAAAGAAGAACAATTCAAGAAAGGGAAAAATAAAAAGTTTCATGCTCATGCATCCGAAGATGATGAACTAGTTAAGAAGGCCAGAGAAGAATATGTCTTAATTTCATCCCTCACATGTTCAGTTTTACATGGAAGCGACACCTGGATCACGGACAGTGGTGCCTCCAAGCATATGACAGGCTACAAAGACTCTCTCTCATGTATTATGCAGAGGAACTCACCACACAAGGTGAATCTTGGAGACGACTACCAATATGCCATCAGAGGAATGGGAGAAACTTCTTATAAACTGGATTCTGGAAAGCCCATGAAGATGAAGGAAGTACTATATGTTCTAGGTTTGAAAAAGAATCTCCTTTCTATTTCATCTTTAGATAACACATGAAAATATGAACCCAAAATACGACGACATATATGTCCGATTTTTGACATTACGCTGTCGACAATCCGACAATCCTCTCCTTTTTTAAACGTCGGTTCAACTTCGACGGATATCCGACAACAACATAGTATCGTCATATGTCTGACACTAAAATGTCGAATATCCGACCACAAATATTTTAATATACACGTCAGATGTTTTTCTAGAATTACTTTCTCTAAGGTTGAATATCCGATCACGTCGCCATCGGATATTCAACCACAATTACTTTCTCCAAGGTCGAATATCTGACTAGGTCCTCGTCGGATATGCGACCACGATTACTTTCTCCAAGATTGAATATCCGACCACGTCATCGTCGGATCTGCGAGCACGACTACTTTCTCCCAGGTAGGATATCCGAGCACGACTACTTTCTCCCATCGGATATCCGAACACATTTTCTTTATGGAAGGTCGGATATCCGACGAATATACCCACAAACAGAAGCCTAAGTATGACTACATTTGCCGTCGGAGGTAAGGAAACATCATCACATCATCAAAGGTTTTGCAGTCTCCGTCGGATTTGTGACGACATTGGTGAATTTAAAAAAAAAATAGTGGGCAGGAAATAGATCCTTTATCATTTGTCTCGAATGAGAAATACCAACAAGCCAATGGATCCAATTGTATTGTGTGGATCCATTTTGGATCATTTTTCCATTATAAAAGACTTTCCAAGATTCTAAGCAAGTTTGCAAAGATGAACCAAGATTATTTACGTCCTTTTCCTCTAATTGGTTGTGAAAAGGAGGATGGAAAGGTGTTATAGTAATGGATTAGGGCTTCTTGGTTCACTTGGGGACGACTAGGGTTATCCTTCTAGGTGTTGTGTTTGGACTCTTGCTTCATATAGAGTATTATGCTTGAAAACATTGCTGAATCTATAAAGACAATAATTACTACATCATATTTCGATTAACATAATGATGACTACCTAAAAAATAACAGAATGCTCAATAGGAAGAATTTTAACTGTGTGTTTGTGTGCAAATGACAAGACAAAGGGACCTGCAACAATTAAAGTATCCTTATTTGCAAGGGTTATGCACTTACCTACTTTTATTGTTGCAACAATTGACTATATACAAACATGAAACATGGAAGGTTAGTTTGTCTCCAAGAAGACAAATAGAAGTATGGAAAGCCATCTTTCAAATTTAGAAATAATTGAAAAAGTCTAGGTCAGTGCAAACATTTTATGCAACTCACTATTCCTTGAAAAGAAAAAGTGACCACGGTGAGAGTTGAGATTACTTGTAATATCATAGAGGGAGCATTATTTTTGTAGATCCTTGTACTCATGTTTTGTTTGGATGCAAGGCTAATGATGTTGATTTTGAAATGGGAACATTTTAACATTAAGGCTTCTTTTGACTAAAATAGAGTAGAAATTTCTATTTCATCCTCACATTGTGCTTTTTTCCCTTGATGGTAGATACTTATGCTAGACTTCTTTATTACATGTTCATCATGTGACAAGTTAACCTCTCTAACCTTGCATCTAATTTTCAAGTTATTTACTATATTAATTTCCTTTAGAGTAAATATTCTTCGTGAACAATTCCTTTGCACAAAATAGCTAGTTAAGGTGTTGATTCAAATATAGAGCTAAAGTATTAAGACATTTTTTCCTGCTTATATATACAAAGAAGTTCTAGTATGGAAAGTGCAAAGACTACTAGGGAAAATGAAGTCATTCACTAAAGGCATGGTTATGCAAAACATCCAACATCATCTTCTACAAATAATGAGGGTTAAGGATCATAGTAATGAGAGGAGGTATCGGGGATTGTTCAAAGGCTATTAAGGTAGATGAAGGAATATCAATCCATTGCAAGGACAAGATAGATGGTTTGTATTCATGGAGAGAATCTCCATGACACATGAAACATATAAAATAATCTCCATGACACTTTAGCAATTCCCTCACTCTTATGACAAGTTATAACTTAAAATTATTCATTTGTGTGGTACAAAACTTATATCATAAGATTGACCTCACAATAAATATTTGTGACTTAGAAAATAATGTTAGGATTGCAAAGAAATCAACACTCACATTTCTCCTTAACAATTAAATATAATTAATGGTTAGTGGTCCTAGCAAGATTTGGAAAAAAAATTCAAGATTTAAAGGTTCCTTTATACTACTTTGTTGTCAATGATCTATGTCCTTGTGTGGTACACAACTTATATCATAATATTGACCTCATAATAAATACATGTGTCCTATAAAATAATAATATGATTGCTAAGAAATCAACACCCTCCTTTCTCCTTAACAATTAAACATAAGTAATGGGTAGTAATCCTAACAATATTTGGAGAAACTTCTTCCATATTTAGAGGTTCCTTTTTACTATTTTTTTTAGAATGATCTATGTCCTTGTGGGTTATATATAGACGAATCATCCTGTGATGATCTACACAACATGCAATTAGTGGTGGGCACACATTCATGGATCATACCACTTCCATCCTCATGTTCGGCATTTATTGAAAACATTCTCAAAGAAAAATGCAACATATTTTAAATATATTGTAAGGTCTTTCTTAAATATGGTCCATGAGGTATATAGGGAAAAAATGAATGAAAAAATTAAAGCATTTGACCATGAGGAACCATGCAACAAATGCTACAACAACAAGCTAGGAAATACAAAAATGAAAAATGTAAATGTATATAAATTACACCAATAAAAAATAATAAATGAACGAAATATTTAGGCCTGATATATATTGAAATGGACATTTTCCATATGATTTAAGTTGATGAAGAAAAAACTAAACAAATCATGTTCTATAGTACCAAAATCTATGAGAATGGTTCTTTTGCTAAGTATTCACTTATTTGGATGATAGTAAGTTACCTTTCAAATGCTTCACACCTTGAACAATACTTTTGAACCTTGTGATAATGTTCAATATTTTCACACAGTCCTCCTCCAAAGGATGGATATTTGACAACGCTTCCCTTAGCAAGCCCTCTAAAGCAACAATAGAACACCTATTTCCTTCTGCAATTGAATAATGTGACCACATCTTGACCTCTAATACACCTGTTAGTGAATCAAGTCCTCAATTATACATGCAATTCTATCCTCTGGATTTCAAGAGTGATACAAAATACCATGAATATAAATCATGAGCTAACTCTGCACTCTTTGATGATCACATGAAACTTCAAAGTTGGCAATGATGTTATAAGAACTCACCTAGTCCTTTGGATACAATATCCTGATTGTTTGCAAGGTAGTTGAACAAATTACATGTAAAAATTTTAAACTCGTTTCAGTACCAATTCCAATGTAGATAGCATGACAATGCAATAATTAGAATTTGTGTGTAAAGTTAACCCCATTTTGTATATTAATTACTGACCATTTGTGTGAAAAATGACAAACATAATCTATAAGTTATGACATTATTAGGTCTATTCTTGTACGTGTAATTCCCTTTGATCAAGAGTATCATCTGTGGGACAAGATGTTATTCATTTTGAAAATCATTGATTCACGCCATTTCACTTAAAAATGCAGCTTTGGTGTTTGGATGTTTTAGACAATTAAAATAAGATCTACTACAAGACAATTAATAGTCATCCCATATTTACATATAATTGATGGCACAATACTTCATATCCTAGAAGAAAATTAGTAGTGGTCGATGAAAGTAAATTAATACAAGTAAGAGGACATGTAGGCTTCCAAGAATAACACTTGATTATGTGATTATCTTCAGGATATGAGTAGAAGAATAGAGGGAGAACAAGGTGGCTCTCAAGAATCACAATGTAGTTTTCTGAAAAGCATTCAACATAGTACTAAGAAACCAATTATGGATGAGAGTGTAGGTACTGCACATTTTTCAGACATGCCAAATGGAAATCGAAAGTTTGAATCACTATATGTTGATTCATAGCTCAATAATCCATGCATATAGGAAGTGTTAAATGAGGTATATCAAGTAGTGGAATCAATAGTCATTCTGAAAATAGATGGAAATAGCAATGTGATGTTGGTTTATAAATATTTGGTTTAGAATGAAGGTGGGATGCAATCTATTCTTCCCATAGAACAATATGAGGTAGGTAAGAAAAAAAAAGACAACAAAGGAATCAAGTGAGCATGAGGCTACAGATTCAGGCGAGCCTAATATTAAAAGAGGGAAAATGTATAGTCAAGATACTAAAATGGTTAAGTTTACTCTAGGATATGCACATGAAGAATTAGAGGAAACTTATCAAGAAAATTTGAATGAAGATCAAGTGAAATAAGAATGTGCGAACAAAATAGTTTTGTTGTTGAGGTTTATAGAGTGTTAATTTGTCCACTAGCTATCATTCTCATTTTTCTCTACTCCACCAATTGTGGGTTCTTTTCTTTGTTATAGTTATAATTTACCCTCCATAATTTTCCTATGGTATATTGAAATTATGCACATCTCCCATAACTCTCTAAGGATAGTCTTTATGCCAAAAATATAGCCATTCTAATAACACCGCCATTTTTTGTATTACTTATTTCTACTAATCATTTGATAAATATCCAAAATTATCAATATTTGTCCTCCTATTAGTTCATACACACAAAGAATCATTTCAAATTGTTGGTGAAAAACATGCATCTATTTCCAACATGCATATTGCATCGATCTAGGATTGAGCTTTTATTTCTAGTATACATAGTCACAGGCATGCATCTACTTCTAGCGTCAGGCTTCTAAGTTGATTTATTGGATCTAAAACATAAGAAGATCAATGTTTATGCAAGTCCAAGGCATTTAAACCAACTTAATTGTGATCATGTTTAGTGTTCTACATGTGTGTGTTGATTATGGCTCCTTTAAATTTTTTGAGACTTTCACTCAAGTGTGCTTAACCATGTTATTATGCAATTGGATGAACAAGCATTCAAATGATGCCTTAACTCTATTTCATCAAATGGAACGAGTAGGAATGAAACTTGACTCAACCACAACACTGTGTGTGCTCATGGAATGTGCCCATTTAGCTCATACATAAAGTGTATCTAGTGACAGAGGCCTTATGGATAAGAGATGACTATATTTTGATTTCATGACCAAACATTATATTATCATACCTAAGATCATGAAGCACTATCCATGTATGGTTAACTTCCTTGGTCGAACTAGGCATCATGTGGAGGTACATGACTTCATAAAAAAATATTCCATTAGAGTTGAATGCTAATGTGTGGAGAAAATGTTAATGCTTGTAGATTTAGTGGAAATGTTGAGTTAGGACATGTATCAAAACACCTATTTTTAACTAGATATTAAAAATGCTAAGTGTTATGTATTACTCAAAAACATATATGCTAGGGATGACAAGTTTGTAATGAAAAGACAACTTTAAACTAGAAATAAGATTATCTAAGATCATTGTGGCTGAAGTGCAGGAGTTCATATATGCACGTAAAACCACCTATAAACAAATCTACAGAACAAGCAAGCTTCATTAGTGCTACTTCATCCCTGAATATTTACTTGATTGATCTTGTTTGGTATATCTCTCTTTTCAAGCATTGGTCAGGCCTAATAATTTCACTATCTAATCTAGAATTATATATTATATTTTTGATTAACCGTTTTTAATTTAATAATGTAAATTACAACAATATTCAAGTAAAATAATGGGTAATAAGATTTCACCCGCGGAAACATGGAGAACACCAAAACAAAGTATATAATACCACCAATCACATCAAAATGCCAATTTTTCTTCCGAAATTTCAAAATGTTTCCCAAGGATATCTGTAACAAGTTCCAAGACATGAGTGAAATAGCCATAGTAAAATTTCAACACTACAATTATACACCAGAAGAAATTTTATAAGTCATGGAATACATGCTATGACAATAATGCTTCAAGGAAATAATTGTGAGAAATGAATAATTCCTCACCTTGTTAGAGGCTTGGAAAGTAGGATAAGATGCTTTAGTTTCATAACAAGGCCCAAGAAATTATCAAAATTTAGAAAACACACGAGTGGGTTGTATAAAGGCACCACCACAGCCATTCATTGAGCTCCTCTTTGTTTCGAGAATAATTTAATATTCTCTACTGAACAAGGTCAACCACGTGAAGGTGGAAGCTCTTATGGCCCCTCCCCACCAGTTTATGCCGGTTTATATATTGTTATATTTATGGTTTGAATTCATCTACAGGTGTTTGGGATTTCAAGCTCTAGCAATAGAGGTTTATGGTGTTTTTCAGGAATTTTGGTGTTGGAGTTGTGGGGGGCACACCATTGGATCCATTTTCACTTGAAGAGATCATTCTTGGGAATTATATGAATCATATGTGACATAGGGAAAAATTTGGGAGGCTTCTCTATCATTTGGACGTGTTTCTTGTTGATTTAGAGCTTGGATTGGTGAAGGGGGGCCAGAATGAAGGTTATGGTTTTGACACTTCTGAGAATTTATAGGATGTGAGACCTATTCCATTGTGTTCATAGAAATTTTTACATTTGGAAACACTTTTTGTTTAATTCAAAAATGTGTTCAAATGATTGATATGTACCCATTTTATCAGATATACTCCATTTTGTATCTCTTCTGGTAGAGGTTCGAATTTGTACAATTGTAATTGAGCATTTCATGAGTTTCGAGATGTGTAAGAGCTATGTAATGTTGTAATCAGTGTCATTAATTTTCCCATATAGTGGATAATAAATAATTTTTTTTCCTCATATGGTGTTCATATTTTAGTAACCGATGATTCCATGTACAAATATTTCTCATATGGTTATGCCATTTACAGTATTGATTGTAAAAATTTAATAAAAGTCCCATGTGGTCTATTACTAAGTCATTTCTATTTGTTTGGATGTATCTTAGTATTATTGAATTTTTTTCGAGGGATTAAAGTCGATTAGGAGTTGTTTCGGTCAAGTTGAAAAACTAGTATTCCTATGTGGGGGAAATCGAGCTAGTTTCTCACTAGTCTTGAGAGGGTGTCTTTCATACTTATTTGTAAGTTCTATGGATTCTATTAGTGGGTAATATAGTTTCATTTGAGTCTATTTGAGGCCATTAAATTGATATTGGGATAATTCTAGTTTCTCTGGTAGTGTTTGGGAAGAGTTGGAAACCCGGTGTTAGGTGTGGCCAAAATTGAACTAGTGTTCCTAGTTTCTTTACCAGCTTCCAATTTTATATCAGATATGATTTAAGACACATATAAGTGGAATATAAACACATTAATGAGATTCAAAAATTTAATGGACATCATAAATACTCATACACTCCACTATTGTTGAATGAGAACATCTCATAATCCTTCATAAGCCACTACATGGGAAAAAGTTGAAAATCAACATAATTAAATTTAGAACCTTGGAGATAATATTCTTAATTTCTAAATGGGGATATTATAGTGGTATCATAGAATGGTATTGGAAAACTGTGGGAATTAGAGGAGAAATTTTAAGAAAATTGTAGAACATAACCCTCACTTAAAGAAGGGTTGCAGTCATGAGGTTGGAACCAGATGCTTGGGAGATTGAGGAGAGCTTAACATGGGAAGAAGCATTCTATAAAGATGGTTTCATTTATTTAGTGGAAGAAAATGAAGGATTTGTACAAGGATAGATGGAGGATTGCATGTTTTACATGAGTTTGAGGATTCTTTATGTGATATCATATACAGTGTTGAAGGTGAAAATGATTCAATGTCTAGACTTGTAGATGACATATTGTTACTCACTTCCATTCATGCGTCGAACATATAGGAGAATAAGTTTGGATGGGAGAAGATAAGGGAGGACCATGAGAAGCTGGACAAGACATATCGAGATCAATAGATCATAATTTGCAGCAATGTAAAGCTTTACTTTCGGAATGCTTTGCATCAAAAATTATGGCAAGGATGTTTGGTATGTTTGAAAATAGAGCACCCAAAAGTTCCTGTGTTGAATCTAGTTCAAAAGGTGGTGAGTCCACTATCATTTTTCATCCTTCAAATGTACTTGAGGATAGTAAATTCCATCCATCATGTGGGAGTCCTAAATAAAATAATGCCATGTTCACAAAGTCACCATGGTCATACAAGAAATTGGATCAAAGGGACCCACAAATTGCATTCTTGAGTCTTCCATTGAACACAAAGTGGAGCAGCATGCACACACGGATCAATCACATGGGAATTATGAAGTTGCGACACCAAGGTATGACACAAATTCTAATTTTTTTAAAATTCCTATTTATTTTCATCATCAAGAGATATCATCCCTTGCACATGAGGATAATTGTATTGTAGAATATTCTAATGTTTATTTGGATATTAAAGATGCATTATGTGTTGTGGATTCATGCCACAAGCATTCTAATTTTTTATATCATCCATTAGAAAATGTAAGCAAGATTGATTACTTTGGAAATTAGTGGTTGAAAAGAGCTATGGAAATAAGTTTGTTGGCAACCCAAACAAGGAAGTAGGAGGAAACCTATCTCCCACCATTATTTCTTCCAATTGAAGAATGTGTAGTAGAGATTGCATGGGAAAATGATGATTTTGTGGACGATGAAAATGGAAACAAATAAGAAAATTTAGTAGAGGAATGTTCCCATGAGCTGCAACTCTTAGCATGGCAGTTGAAGGTAAGCAAATATACTATTAGGACAACCATAAAATTTTTTGATGACACAAATGCCTTGGTGATAGATTATTATTGGAGAGCTTTAGGGATAGATAATAGTATCAAAATAGAATATCCCCTTGCAAATTTTGAAGCCATATGAAAAGTAGTGGAATCCATGAAGACTAACTACATAGACCTGCTTTTTGATATAGATCATCTTCTTAGGCTTGCTGAGATTTACCATTGTGCATTACAAGAAGAAGAAGGTGAATTTGACAGGCTCACCCATGAGATTGAGATCACCATGATTCCTTGAAGAGAACACAAAAAGAACTTCAATAATTAGATATGGAAGTTGAATAGTTTCGTAGGGAGTTGGAAAGATCACATCCTTCCTCCTACACTTCAAAAAACTGGTTGTGTATGGCTGATTACATTCATAGTTCAATGGAGGAGCCTCATGTGGGGGTTGAGCATGAGGATATTTCATATTTGCAGGTACTTGAGGAGAGAGTTGTCATGGATAATATTGACCAAGTATGTGTTTTACATTAGGAGTATCATGAGATGCCTCTATGGGAGAGATACTTAGTCATGGAGGAGGCAGATGTGTACACTTTATATGGACCAGTTAGCAGAGGAGGATAGAAATCCATGGATTTGGTGGATAGATGTATGACAGAGGAAGATACACATTGGGGTCATAGCATACCAGTCATTGTTCAGTCTTGTGAGAAGCAACAGAGGCATCTATTGATGTTATCTGATTCCTTCATGATATATGGCGGGACATGGGATTTTCATCCGACTTAGTTGGATGGGACCCGTGACATTGATGTGAGACATATGACCAGTGTGCATATTGCACAAGAGGATCTTCATGTTATATTGGAGAGGCTCACATAGGTTCAAAATAGTATTGGGAGTGATGAACTTCCAATTTGGTGGTGGGATCCTCGCATTCCTCGGATTGATAGATTGATATAGGTGACAGTGATGATGTTTGGAGGAGTGCAACACAAATACTGGGATCCTAGTATTGCTGGGTTCGGGTGTCTTAGACCCTCTACATTTCTTAGGTTCATTTGGGACTCTAGGCTCATTTTGGGACTCAGTTGTTTTAGTTGGGTTGTTGGAAGGACAGTTGGGGATATTGAGCTATCTCTAGAGGGGATGATTATGATCAGAGTTGCATAGCAGCAGAATGGTGGTTCCATTTTTTAGATTAGTCGGGATCTTAGAGTGCATGGAAAATTTTTAGTAGCAGACTTGGAGTTGAGAGTCAGTTTTGGATTTCATATGATGAGATTCTTAGCAGACCAATTTGTTGGGAGTTGATTGATTGGTTGCAGTATAGATTCACTCTTCTTATTGGCATTGGTTAGGAGTTTTCCTATGTCAGTACCTTGCAGGACCATACATTGAACAGAGTGTACTTCACCTCCTTTCGATTGGGATGGAACCATGACATCATTTTCAACCTTAGTGTAGTTCATATTGTGGGATGTAGAGTTGATGAATTTGTCCACTTGAAATTGCATCCTTATGAAAATTAATCACTAAGGAAGGAGGCAAAAAAATCAATGAGCATAAGTTGGGGAAGAAGAAGAAGCACTACCACTCCTAAGTTTAAATTGCTTGAGGACAAGCA
>BSBM01000983.1:600000-842460 GCA_027924585.1 Larix kaempferi | reverse complement strand
AGGGGTTTAGAGAGAAAGATAAAGAGATATTGGGGGTTAGGGGCTTAGAGAGAGAGAAAATTGGTGGTTTAGTTGTTTAGAGAGATATAAAGAGATTGGGGTTGTGAGAGAGAGAGAGAGAGAGAGATTCAACATTAGGGGTTTGAAGAGAGAGATATTAGGGGTTCGGTGTTTATAGAGAGGGATTTATATTGGGTGTCAGGGATTAGGGCTTAGGGATTTAGAGAGAGAGATATTGGAGGTTATGGGTTTAGAGAGAGAGGGAAGATATTTGAGGTTAGTGGTTTAGAGAGAGAGATTGGGTATTTGGATTTAGAGAGAGAGATAGATTGGAGGTTAGAGGTTTAGATAGAGATATGGATTGGAGGTTAGAGGTTTAGAGAGAGAGAGAGAGAGAGATTGGGGGTTAGGGGTTTAGAGAGAGAGATATCGTGGATTATGGGTTTAGAGATAAATTAGGGGTAGACGGTTTTAGAGACAAATTGTGGCTAGGGTTTTATATATATATATATAGAGAGAGAGAGAGAGAGAGAGATTGGGTTTAGGGGTTTAGGGAGAGATATAGAGATTCGGTGTTAGGGTTTATGGGTTTAGGTAGAGATATAGAGATTGGGTGTTAGGGTTTAGGGAGAAAGAGAAAAATAGAAAGAGAGAGATTGGTGGTTAGTGGTTTAGAGAGAGATTGGTGATTAAGGGATTAGAGAGAGAGATTGGTGGTTAGGGGTTTAGAGAGAGAGAGAGAGGGATTGGAGTTTAGGATTTTAGAGAGAGAGAGATTAATCATTAGGGGTTTAGAGAGATAGAGAAATTGTGGGTTCGATGTTAATAGAGAGAGTTAGAGAGAGATTGGTGGTTAAGTGTTAGGGCTTAGGGATTTAGAGAGAGAGATTGGAGTTTATGGGTTGAGAGAGAGAGAGAGAGATTGGGGATTAGGGATTTAGAGAGAGAGATAGGCTAGAGTTTAGAGGTTTAGAGAGAGATATTAGGTGTTTGGGGTTTAGAGAGAGATTGTGGGTTAGGATTTTAGAGAGAAATTGGGGATAGGATTTAAGAGATAGGTTGGGGGTAGGGTTTTAGAGAGAGAGATATGTTGGGGGTTTAGAGAGAGAGAGAGATTGGGGGTTAGAGGTTTAAGGAAAGATATTGAGATTGGGGGTTAGGGTTTAAGGAGAGAGAAAAATAGAAAGAGAGAGATTGCTGGTTAGGGGCTTAGAGAGAGAGAGGGAGAGAGAGTGATATTGGTGATTAGGGGTTTAGAGAGAGAGAGGGATTGGTAGTTAGGGGTTTAGAGAGAGGGGGGAATTGGAGTTTAGGATTTTAGAGAGAGAGAGAGATTCATCATTACTGTTTAAGAGAGAGAGAAAAATTGTGGGTTCGATGTTTATAAAGAGAGTTAGAGAGAGATTGGAGGTTAAGGGTTAGGAATTAGGGATTTAGAGAGAGAGAGAGAGAGAGAGAGAGAGATTAGAGATTAGGGGTTTAAAGAGATTTAAAGAGAGATATAGGATAGAGGTTTAGAGAGAGATATTAGGTGTTTGGGGTTTAGAGAGAGATATTATGGGTTAGGAATTTAGAGAGAGATTGGGGGTAGAATTTTAGAGACGAGTTGGGGGTAGGGTTCTAGAGAGAGAGAGAGTATGGAGGTTATGGGTCTAGAGAGAGGGAGATAGATTGGAGGTTAGGGGCTTAGAGAGAGGGGGGATTAGAGTTTAGGATTTTAGAGAGAGAGAGAGAGAGATTCATCATTAGTGGTTAAGAGAGAGAGAGAAATTGTGGGTTCAATGTTTATAGAGAGAGTTAGAGAGAGATTGGTGGTTAAGGGTTAGGGATTAGGGATTTAGAGAGAGAGAGAGAGAGATTGGATATTAGGGGTTTAAGGAGAGATATAGGATAGAGGTAAGCGGTTTAGAGAGAGATATTAGGTGTTTGGGGTTTAGAGAGAGAGATTGGGGGTTAGGATTTTAGAGCAAGATTGGGGGTAAGATTTTAGAGACAGGTTGGAGGTAGGGTTTTAGAGAGAGAGAGAGAGAGATGTTGGGGGTTTTAGAGAGAGAGAGAGAGGGTTAGGGGTTTAGAGAAAAAGAGATGGGGGGTTAGAGTTTAGGGAGAGATAAAAATAGAAAGAGAGACATTGGTGGTTAGGGGTTTAGAGAGAAAGAGAGAGAGAGAGAGAGAGTATGGAGGTTATGGGTTTAGAGAGAGGGAGAGAGATTGGAGGTTAGGGGTTTATGGAGAGAGATATTGGGGGTTTAGGGGTTTAGAGAGAGAGATAGTGAGTTAATAAGGGTTAAGAGATAGAGAGAATCATAGAAGGAGTATGGATGGTTAGTGGTAGGGGGGAGAGAGGGACATAAAGAGGGGGAGAGGAGAAGATGGTTGAGGAGTGGGGTTTTGCAGAGAGAGAGAGAGAGATTAAGGGTTTAGACAGAGTGAGAGAGGTTCTTGGTTAGCAGTTATGGGATTAGAGAGAGACAAATAGATTTGGGGTTAGGGGTTTAGAGAGAGTGAGAGAAGGGGAGACATTGGGAGAGAGAGAGTGTGTGTTAGGGGTTAATAAAGAGTGTGTGAGACTGAGGCTTAGGGGTTTAGAGAGAGATATTGGTGGTTATTGTTTGAGAGAGAGAGGGGGTTAGGGGTTAAGGTTTTATAGAAAGAGATTGAGGGTTATGGGTTATGCATTTAGAGAGATAGAGAGGGGGGAGAGAGAGGGGGGGGGGAAGAGAGAGAGAAAGAAAGAGAGAGAGAGTTAGGGGTTAATAGAGAGTGTGGGAGATTGTGGATTAGGTGTTTAGAGAGAGAGATAGATTGACGTTTAGGGTTTGAGAGAGAGAGAGAGGGTTATGGGTTATGAGTTTAGAGAGATAGAGATTAGGGTGAGGGGTTTAGAGGGAGAGAAAGATTGGGGTTAGAGAGAGAGAGAGAGAGAGAGAGAGAGAGAGAGAGAGAGAGAGAGATTGGTAGTTAGGGGTTTAGAGAGAAAGAAAGAGATTGGGGCTTAGGGGTTGAGAGAGAGAGAGAAAGTTATGGGTTTAGAGAAAAAGAGAGAGATTGGGGCTTAGGGGTTTAGAGAGAGAGAGAGAGAGAGAGAGAGAGAGAGAGAGAGAGACTGGAGTTTAGGGGTTTAGAGAGAGAGGGAGAGAAAGATTGGACATTAGAGGCTGAGAGAGAGAGAGAGAGAGAGATCAGGGGTTAGGGGTGTAGAGAGGTAAGGAGATTGGAGGATAAGGGTAGAGAGAGAAGGATTAGGGGTTTAGAGAGATAGATTGTGGTTTAGGTGTTTAGAGAGAGAGAGAGAGAGAGAGAGAGAGAGAGAGAGAGATATTGGAGGTTATGAGTTTAGAGTGAGAGAGAGATTGGAGGTTAGGGGTTTACAGAGAGAGATATAGAAAAATATAGATTGGGGATTATGGGTTTAGAGAGAGAGAGAGAGATTGGGGATTAGTGGTTTAGCAAGAGATAAAGAGATTTATGATTAGGTTTTATAGAGGGAGAGATAGGAGGAGAGATATTGGTTTAGAGAGAGAGAGCAAGAGAGAGAGAGAGAGAGAAAGAGAGAGATAGAGGGGGGGGATAATAGGGGTTTAAGGATACAGAGAGATCAAGGGTGGAGTATGGATGGTTAGTGGGGGGGAGAGAGACATAGAGATGGGGGAAGTGGTAGGTGGGTGATGAGTGGGTATTTTGTGAGAGAGAGAGAGGTTAGGCATTTAGAGAGAGAGATAAAGATATTGGAGTTAGGTGTTTAGAGAGAGAGAGATTGGGGGTTAGGGCCTAGGGGTTAGAGGTTTAAAGAGAGAGAGAGAGAGAGAGGTTGGGGGATTATATGTATAGATAGAGAGAGAGAGAGAGAGAGAGAGAGTGATTGGGGGATAAGGGCTCAGAGAGAGAGAGAGAGATTAGTGGTTTGGGGTTTAGAGAGAGACATAGATTAGGGGGTTATCATTTTAGAAAGAGATAAAGAGATTGGAGGTTTGGGGTTTCGAGAGAGAGAGAGGTTTAGCAAGAGAGAGAAAGAGTGGTTTAGAGAGAGAGAGAGAGAGAGATTAAGGGCTCAGAGAGGGAGAGAGAGAGAGAGGTTGGAGGTTAGTAGTTTGGAGAGAGAAAGAGAGAGAGAGAGGGAATTTAGATAGATAGAGATTGGAGGTTAGAGGTTTATAGAGAGAGGGATACAGGGAGAGATTAGGGGTTAGGGGTTTAGAGAGAGAGGGAGATTGGGGGTTAGGGGTTTAGAGAGAGAGAGAGAGAGAGAGAGAGAGAGATTAGGAATTAGGTGTTTAGAGAGAGATTGAGAGATTGGGGGTTATGGGATTAGAGAGAGAAAGTGAGAGAGAGATTTGAGGTTAGGGGTTTAATGTGTGTGAGATAGAGAGATATTGTATGCTAGTAGTTTTGAGAGAGATGAAGATAGAAAGAGAGAGATTCGGGGTTGGAGGTTTAGAGAGAGAGAGAGAGATTGGGGGGTTAGGGGTTTAGAGAAGGATGGAGAGATTGGGGTTTAGGGGTTTAGAGAGTGAGAGAGATTGAAAGTTGTAGATTGGTGGTTAAGGGTTTAGAGAGAGAGAGAGAGATATTGGAGGTTAGGTATTTATATATTGAGAGAGTCAGAGATAGGGGTTGAGAGAGAAAGACATTGGAGTTTAGGGGTTTAGAGAGAGATATAGACATAGAAAGAGTGTGACTGGGGGCAGACCAGGAGTTTAGAAAGAGAGATTGGGGGTTAAGGGATTAGAAAGAGATAAAGAGAATCAAGGTTAAAGGTTTAGAGTGAAAGAGAGAGAGATATTTTAGTTGTTAGGGGTTTAGAGAGAGAGAGATGGAGAGATCAGGGGGTGAACGGTTTTGAGGGAGAGAGGTAGGGGTAATGGGTTTAGAGAGATAGAAAGATTGGGGGTAAGGGGTTTAGAAAGAGAGAGGGATTGGGGGTTCATTGTTTAGTGAGAGAGGGAGAGATATTGGGGGGTTAGGGCTTAGGGATTAGGGATTTAGACAGAGATATTGGAGGTTATGGGTTGAGAGAGAGAGAGAGATTGTAGGTTAGGGTTTTAGAGAGTGATATTGGGGACTTGGGTTTAGAGACAGGCATATAGATTGGAGGTTAGAGGTTTAGAGAGAGATATAGATTGGATGTTAGAGGTTTAGAGAGAGAGGGAGAGATATTGGGGTTTAGGGGTTCAGAGAGAGAGGTTGGGGGTTGGGGTTTAAAGAGGGATATATTAGAGGTTAGGAGATAGAGAGAGAGAGAGAGAGAGAGAGAGAGAGAGAGAGAGATTGGGGTTAGGGGTTTAGGGAGAGATATAAAGATTGGGGGTTAGGGTTTATGGACAGAGAGAAAAATAGAAAGAAATAGATTGGTGGTTAGGGGTTGAGAGAGAGAGAGAGAGGGACTGGATTTTAGTCATTTAGAAGAGAGATATTCATGATTAGGATTTGAGAGAGAGAGAGATTGGAGGTTCGATGTTTATAGAGAGAGTTAAAGAGAGATTGGGGGTTAGTTGTTAGGGCTTAGAGAGAGAGATTGGAGGTTATGGGTTTAGGGTGATAGAGAGAGAGAGAGAGATTAGCGATTAGGGGTTTAGAGAGAGAGATTGGGGATTATGGGTTTAGAGAGAGATAGAATAGAGGTTAGAAGTTTAAAGAGATATATTGTGTCTTTTGGGTTTAGAGAGAGATATTGGGGGCTAGGAGTTTAGAGAGAGATTGGGGGTAATATTTTAGAGACAGGTTGGGGTTAGTGTCTAATAGAGAGAGAGAGAGAGAGGGAGAGAGAGAGAGATTGGGGGTTGGGGGTTTAGAGAGAGAGATTGGGGGTTAGTTTTTAGGGAGAGAGAGAAAAATAGAATGAGAGAGATTGGTGGTTAGGGGTTTAGAGAGAGAGAGACAGAGAGAGAGTATGGAGGTTAGGAATTTAGAGAAAGGAAGAGAGATTGGAGGTTAGGGGTTTATATATATATATAGATATAGATATATATATATATATATAGAGAGAGAGAGATTGGGGTTAGTTGTTTAGAGAGAGTGATTGGGAGTTAATAAGGGTTAAGAGATAGAGAGATATCACGAAAGGACTATGGATGGTTAGTGGTGGGGGGAGAGAGGGACATAAAGAGGGGGAGAGGGGTAGATAGTTGACTAGGGTTTGAGACAGAGAGAGATAGAGAGATATCATGAAAAGAATATGGATGGTTAGTGGTGGGGGGAGAGAGGGACATAAAGAGGGGGAGAGGGGTAGATGGTTGAATGGGGTTTCAGAGAGAGAGAGAGAGAGGTTAGGGTTTTAGATAGATGGAGAGAGGTTGGGGGGGTTAACAATTATGGGATTAAAGAGATAGATAAATAGATTGGGGGTTAGGTGTTTAGAAAGAGTGAGAGAAGGGGAGAGATTGGGAGAGAGAGAGAGACAAAGAGAGAGAGAGAGAGAGAGAGAGAGAGAGAGAGCTGGTTAGGGCTTAATAGAGAGTGTGAGAGATTACAGCTTAAGGGTTTAAAGAGAGAGAGAGAGAGATTGGTGGTTAGGGGTTAGGGGTCTAGAGAGAGAGAGAGATTGGTAGTTAGTTATGAGTTTAGAGAGATAGAGATTGGGGTTAGTGGTTTAGAGAGAGATAGAGAGGGAGAGGGAGAGAGAGAAGCTTAGGGGTTAATAGAAAGTGTGAGAGATTGTGGCTTAGGGGTTTAGAGAGAGAGAGATTGGTGGTTAGGGTTTGAGAGAGAGGGAGAGAGAGAGAGATTGGCAATTAGGGGTTTAGAGAGCGATATTGGGGTTAGGGTTTTAGAGAGAGAGAGAGAGATTGACAGTTAGGGCTTTAGAAAGAAAGTCAGAGATTAGGACTTAGGGGTTCAGAGAGAGAGAGAGAGTTAGAAAGAGAGATTTGGTGTTTAGGTGTTTAGAGAGAGAGAGAGAGAGAGAGATTGGGGTTAGGTATTTATAGAGAGAGAGAGCGAGAGTGATTGGCAGTTAGGGGTTTAGAAACAAAGTCAGAGATTAGGACTTAAGGGTTCAGAGAGAGAGAGAGAGAGTTAGAAAGAGAGATTTGGTGTTTAGGGGTTTAGAGAGAGAGAGAGAGAGATTGGACGTTAGGGGTTTGGAGAGAGAAATATTGGGTGTTAGTGGCTTAGAGAGATAAAGATATAGATAGAGAGATTGGAGGATAAGGTTTTATAGAGAGACGGATTAGGGGTTAGGGGTTTAGAGAGATAGATTTTGGTTTAGGTGTTTAGAAAGAGAGAGGGATGGAGAGAGAGATATTTTGGGTTAGGGGTTTATAGAGAGGGATAGGGAGAGGTTAGGAGTTAGGGGTTGAGAGAGATAGAGAGAGAGATTGGGGATTAGGGATTTAGAGAGAGAGACTAGAGGTTAGGGGTTTAGAGTGAGAGAGAGATTGAAGGTTAGGGGTTTAGAGAGATAGATATAGAAATAGATAGATTGGGGGTTAGGGGTTTAGAGAGAGAGAGAGAGATAAATATATTTGTTGTTAGGTTTTATAGAGGGAGAAATAGGAAGAGAGATATTGGTGGCGAGGGGTTTAGAGAGAGAGAGAGAGAGAGAGAGAGAATCAAGGTTAGGGGTTTAGAGAGAGATAGAGATTTGAGGTTAGGGGTTCAGGAAGAGAGAGATAAGGGTTATAGGTTTAAGAGAAAAAGAGAGAGAGATAGAGAGAGAATAGGGGTTGAGAGATAGAGAGAGATCTAGGGTGGAGTATGGATGGTTAGTGGGGGTGGGGAGAGAGACATAAAGATGGGGGTAGGGGTAGATGGGTGACCTTGTGGCGATTTGGGGAGAGAGAGAGGTTAGGGGTTTGGAGAGAGAGGGAGAGAGGTTAGGGGTTTACAGAGAGAGATATTGGGGCTTAGGTGTTTAGAGAGAGAGAGAGAGAGATTGGGGGTTAGTGCATAGGGGTTAGGGGTTTAAAGAGAGAGAGAGAAAGTTTGGGGGATTTTAGAGAGAGAGAGAGACCAAATTTTAGGTGTTTAGAGAGAGAGAGAGAGAGAGAGAGAGAGAGAGGTTAGGAGTTTAAGGAGGGAGAGATTGGGGGATAGGGGTAAAGAGAGGGAGAGTTTGGGGCTTAGGGGTAAAGAGAGGGAGAGATTGGAGGTGAGGGGTTTAGAGAGAGAGAAAGAAGGGCATAAAGAGAGATATTGGTGGTTAGTGGTTTAGAGGGAGAGAGAGAGAGGGGGGGGGTCAGTGGTTTATACAAAGATAGAGGAAATAGGTTTTAGGGTTTTAGAGAGAGAGAGATATTGGTGGTTTGAAGTTTAGAGAGAGAGTGATAAATGGTTAGGGGTTTAGAGAGAGAGATTGGATGTTAGGGGTTTAGACAGAGAGAGATAGAGAGAGAGAGAGAGAGAGATTGGAGTTATTGGTTTATAGAGAGAGACATAGATTAGGGGTATGGTAATTTTACAAAGAGATAGAGAGATTGGAGGTTTGGGGTTGAGAGAGAGAGAGAGAGGGAGTTTAGGAATTTATAGAGGGAGATTAGAGGTTAGGGGTTTAGAGAAGGAGACATGGGGGGTTCAATGTTTAGAGAGAGGGATTGAGGTTTAGGGGTTAGTAGAGAGAGATAAAAATATTGGAGATCATGGGCTTATATAGAGAGAGACAAACAGAGAGATTGGAGGTTAAGGTTTTAGAGAGAGAGATGGGGGATTAGGGGTTTAGAGGGAGACATAGACTGGAGGTTAGGGATTTTGAGAGAGAGATTGGGTATTAGGGGTTCAGAGAGAGAGATTAAGGTCCAGGGGTTCAGAAAGAGATTGCGGGCTAGGGGTTTAGAGAGAGATTGAGGGTAGGGTTTAAGAGAGAAATTGGGGATATGGTTTTGGAGAGAGAGGGAGAGGTTGGGGGTTTAGAGACAGAGAGATTGTAGGTTAGGTGACTAGAGAGAGAGAGAGAGAGAGAGAGAGAGAGAGAGAGAGAGGTTTAAGGTTGGGGGGGAGATAAAAAGATAGAAAGAGAGAGATTGTTGGTTAGGGTTTAGAGAGAGAGAGAGAGAGGGATTCGGGGTTAGGGTCTTACAAAGAGAGAGAGAGAGAGAGAGAGAGAGAGAGAGAGAGAGAGAAAGAGGAAGATTGGGGATTAGGGGATTACAGCGAGAGACACAGTATGGAGGTTAGATTTTTAGAGAGATAGAGATATTGTAGGTTAGGGTTTTAAAGAGAGAGAGATTGGGCTGGGGTGAGAGAGAGACAAAGAATGGGAGAGGGTTAGGTGGTTGATTAGTGGGGGTTTGGAGAGAGAGAGAGAGAGAGAGAGAGAGATTGGGGGGTTTGTGGTTTAGAGAGAGAAAGAGAGAGGTTTTGGGGCCTATGTGTTTAGATAGAGAGAGTTTGGGGGCTAGGGGTTTGGGGAGAGAGATTGGGGTTTAGGGGTATAGATAGGGAGAGATAGAGAATGGGGGTTAGGGGTATAGATATGAAGAGAGAGATTGGGTGTTAGGGGTGTTGAGAGAGAGAGAGAGAGAAGTAGAGATATTGGGGGTTAGGGGTTTAGAGAGAGAGATAAAGAGAGATAGATTGGAGGTTAGGGGTTGAGAGAGAGAGAGAGAGAGAGAGAGAGAGATTTGGGGTTAGGGTTTTAAAGAGAGAGAGATTGGGCTGGGGTGAGAGAGAGACACAAAGAATGGGAGAGGGTTAGGTGGCTGAATAGTGGGGGTTTGGAGAGAGAGAGAGAGAGAGAGAGAGATTGGGGTTTAGAGAGAGAGTGAGAGGTTGTGGGTTAGGGGTTTAGAGAGAGAGAGAGGAGAGAGAGAGAGAGAGAGAGAGAGAGAGATTGGTGGTTTGTGGTTTAGAGAGATAAAGAGAGAGGTTTTGGGGCATATGTGTTTAGATAGAGAGAGTTTGGGGGCTAGGGGTTTGGGGAGAGAGATTGGGGTTTAGGGGTATAGACAGGGAGAGATAGAGAATGGGGGTTAGGGGTATAGATATGAAGAGAGAGATTGGGTGTTAGGGGTTGAGAGAGAGAGAGAGAGCTTAAGGGTTTAGAGAGAGAGAGAAGTAGAGATATTGGGGGTTAGGGGTTTAGAGAGAGAGAGAGAGAGAGAGAGATTGGAGGTTAGGGGTTGAGAGAGAGAGAGAGAGAGAGAGAGAGAGAGAGAGATTTGGGGTTAGGGATTTAAAGAGAGAGAGGGGGGGGGTTAAAGGTTTAGGGAAAGAGATTGGGGGTTAGGGGTTTAGAGAGAGAGATAAAGATATTGGGGTAAGTGGTTGAGAGAGAGAGAGAGAGAGAGAGATTGGGTGTTAGTGGTTTAGAGAGAGTGATATAGAAAGAGAGAGAGAGATTTGGGGTTAGGTGTTTAGAGAGAAAGAGTGTAAGAGAGAGGGGTAGATTTTTGGTTGGGGGGTTTAGAGAGAGAGAGAGATAGAGAGAGATTGAAGGTTAGCTGTTTAGAGAAAGAGAGGTTTTAGGGGTTAGTGTTTAGGGGTTTAAAGAGATAGATTGTGTTTAGAGAGAGAGAGAGAGATTGGGTGTTAGGATTTCAGAGAGAGAGAGGTATTAGGGATTAGGGGTTTAGAGAGAGATGCATTGGGGTTAGGGTTTTCGGTAGATAGATAGATAATGAGAAAGAGATATTGGGATTTAGGGGTTTAGAGAAAGAGAAATGGATTGGGAGTTAGGGGTTTAGAGAGAGTGAGATTTTGGATTAGGGGTTTAGAGAGAGAGAGCAATTAGTGTTAGGGGTTTATATAGATAGATAGAAAGATAGTGAGAGAGAGATATTGGGTGTTAGGGGATTACAGTGAGAGAGATTGGGGGTTAGAGGGAGAGAGAGATTGGGTGTCACGGGTTTAGAGAGAGATTGGTTGTTAGGGTTTTAGAGAGATAGAGAGAATGGGGGTTAGGGGTTTAGAGAGAGAGAGAGAAAGAAAGATATTGGGGGTTATGGATTTAGAGAGAGAGAGAGAGAGGGTTAGGGGGTTAGAGAGAGAGTGAGAGAGATATTTGAGGTTAGGGGTTTATAGAGAGAAAGAGCATTTGGGGGTTATGTATTTAGAGAGATAGAGAGAAAGAATGGGGGTTAGGGGTTGAGAAATAGAGAGAGAGATTGATTAGGGGTTAGGGGTTAGGGGTTAAGGGTTATAGGTTTAGAGAGAGAGGGAGAGAGATATATTGGAGGTTATGGGTTTAGAGAGAGAGAGAGAGAGAGATTTAGGGTTATGGGTTTAGAGAGAGAGAGGAGAGAGAGAGAGAGAGAGAGAGAGAGAGCTTTTGGATGTTAGGGGTCTAGAGAGAGAGAAAGATTGGCGATTAAGGGTTTAGAGAGAGAGAGAGAGAGAGAGAGAGAGAGAGAGAGAGAGATCAGGGTTAGGGGTTTAGAGAGAGAGATATTGGGTGTCAGGGGTTTAGAGAGATAGAGGTATGGGGTTAGAGGTTTAGAGAGAGAGAGAGAGAGAGAGAGAGAGAAAGAGAGAGAAATGTTTAGGTGTTATTATTACATGGGTTAAAGTAGTAAAGATAATTTGATTTTGGTGTTATATAAATTTGCAAGGTTTTAGGACTTACAAATGTTAAAATTTGTATGATTTATAAGTGTTATGTTCTAAAATTTAGTGGTTACAAGTTATATGGGTTTTATGAGAGTGGATAAAGTAGCCAAGGTTTAGAGGAGGTTAAAGTTATAATTAATAAGGAAAGAGATCCTAACTCCTAGGTTGCTTGAATAGAGTGTCAACAAAGGGGGGTCCCTCGTTAGACCACTTTAAAAACCTTGTGTATACATGGTCGACCACCCCAACTTGGGGCGTACTGGGAGGGCTTCTCTGGGAGTTACCTCCCTCCACCTATTACTAGTGCAACGACGTCCCAGTTTCCAGCTACAACAAAGGCACATGTGTCAAGATTCCGAGTTAGGAAATTGTTTCCAGGCAATTTCCCAAAATGGTCCTCTGAAAACACTCTATACAAGACTTTGAATAGAACCCTTATGGTCAAAAAACTAATGCAAATGATAAAAAAAAATGCATACAATTTAATATTCATAAAAACACAAATATTTTCTACAATCTTATTCTCATTTAAATATTCTAATTAAATTTATATATATAACTAAAAAAATCATTGAAAAAACAATTTACCAATTTAAGTAAACGAGGTAGCAATTTATAATCTAACAAAACTTTAAAATAAAAAAGATAAACTAGAACTCTAACATATTTTCAACAAACTCATAATTATTGACTTGAACTCTAAACTATTTCAAGAAACTCTTAATTATTAATCCAAACTATTTTAAAATGGAAAAAAACTAAATTATTAAGAATAACATTGACAAAAAATAGAAAAGTCTTCATGTACAACATCATAGTACTAATTACAAGAAAATTTACATTTCACATCTCATAAAATTATATACAAGAAAAAAATATAGAAAATCAAGTATTTATTTTTAAATTAGTAGAAAAAAATATTGAAAATTTCACACTAAGTAAAAGTATGAAAAATAAGCAAAGTTAAAATAAACACAATTTATTTTTTAAATTAAGAAAAAAATTACAAAAAAATTCACAATACTTAGTAAAATATGAAAAATGTACCAAATTAAAATAAACACAAAATTTATTTACCGAATTAAAAAATATAACTAAACTAAATTTATAATTATTAAAAGAAAATATAGAAAAAAAACTAATATCTTTATAAAATTAAATATTGCCCAACAATTTTCCCTTTCTTAAAAATAAATAATAAATAATAATTTAAAACTAACAAAAAGAATAAAATAAAAAATAAACTTATCACTAATGGAACTAAAGAAATATTAAATATAAATTTTAAATCTAACTATTTGAAATTTGATTAAAAAATAAAAATAAAAAATGAATAAAAATATATTAAAAAAATAAATGAAATAAAAAGTAATAAAAATAACAAGACACTACTCTATCGTGATTCTAGCTCATATATACCATTTTAAATTATGCCTAAAACTAAGCTATAATTCTCAAATGCTTTTATTTAACCTCAGACTTACATTTTTTGTGCCCTTCTACCCACGTTCTAAATTTTAATGTGTTCAAAAAGATGTAGAGCCATAGGTACCATGTAAGCATCCTTGTGCCCCCACTTTAATGCCAAAAAGAATTCACCCATATTTAGGACCCTTTACGACCCTTTGTTTAAAACATTTTCTAACCGCCTTCTTAAATGTCCAGCGCACATGTGCTTGGGATAATTAATCCTGCATGCAATGTAGTGGTGGGATAATAATTATGCTAAAAGCAATATGACATGGTCCACCACTTCACATTAACAATTAAAACAATCTTGTTTGTTAAGGTCAAATTCTACATAGTTTAAATTTTGTTCGGTGTATTTTCAAATCTTAGCGAGGGACTTAGATGTATCGGCATAATAATTCAAGTTTACGGAGGAATAGTTTGAGATTGGATTACATTAATAATTCAAATTTGGCCGATACACGTCAGCCTTGTTATTTGAGTTTGACCGATAGAAGCGATGGAACTCGAAACTCTTTAGATTGCTCCGGAATTGATTTCTGCGTCGTGATTACATGAAGCCATGGAACGTTGATGCTTGGTGATCTTCATGAAGCCTTGGGACGTTAATGCTTGGTATTCGGGTTGTTAGTGTTTTTTTTTTCCTTCTATTTACTCCTAACTGTGCGTGGGGATGCCAACATCCGGGCTCTGCTCTTTGCATGGGCATCTCAATGCTCTTGGCCTATCCTATTCATTTTTTGGTGCCGTGTCTTACCGTCTTTTCGTCTTCCTCATCGATGCATTGCCTTCCAAAGAAAACACCTTCGACCTTACACTCATTGGAAACCCTTCACGTTGTCTGCCAATGCCCGATGATTGTGACTCCATCACTTCCTGTGAGGGGTGTCTTGCCGGTGGTAAAGACTCTATCTCCGATATGTCTGCGTGGTGTGACTGTTATCTAAATGGAAAATTAGGGTTATGGTTCTATGCACTGTATTACGCGCCCTTATCAATTTGTTGGAGTGTGGATGGTCCACGTCTCTTCTATTCACTCATGCCCTCATGCTTGTGGTCTGTTCCAGTAGATGACTGCCAACAGCTTCGTTCACCGTTGCCAACTCTGTGTAAAATAATGGCTCTATATCATTATGTTGGAGGTCTCACATGCAATCGTTTTGTTTTTAATCCATGGAAAGCTATGAATTTCTCAAATGGATGAAAGAGCTAATTGATTTATTCAAATAACAGGAAATGGATCATTTAAGAACTTCATAGCTTTTCTGTTGAAAAGGATTGGCGCAGATTGTGACTATCACGCAAGGATCTGAAAGTATTGTACAGGTATTTCACTCTCTTTAACAGGGCCACAACCAAATTAGATGCTTTTTTCTCATTCAAAACAAATGGGCATCCACAAAAGTTCTGTAGTCATAACATTGCAATTATGACTACAGAACATTGACTCAATCTGTAGCCATAACTGCAAAAGCATCATAAACACAATAACCGTGATCATAAGGTAGAGCATCTAGGTTTATCTATGACATTAATTTAGTATTTCTAAAACATCAAAGATGCAAAAACAATTATTTAAGTAAAAGAGACAGCCTACATTTATTCAGATATGCAGGGCTGGTCTGTTGTTGCTTCCTACAGGATCCATAACTTTCATAACTTTCATTCAGATGAAGATTAATTATATTCACATGTGAGTTTCAACCCAATCTTCATGTCAATGGATTAATGGAGTTTTAATTCTATTTTAATGGCATGCGATACCTCAAATGTACAGACTCCATTTACAGCTATTTCAACCCAATCTGAATGGATTATCCAAGGTTCATGTGAATGGATTAACAAAGGTGATAGCGTCACTGCCGAAGAATAAAGTTAACCAACCTTTGTAACTCTTTCCATCCTACTTCTCTGTACTCTTCAAGATCCCACGGTGGTTCGTGAACCTCCAAACCGTCCTAAATTTAATTCAAGAACAGATCCTTCATATTGAGTCAATACTTATATTATATTAATTTCTATATTAATTTCTAGCAAGATGAATAACACATCAGCTATATCTTCAAACACTACGTGGTGGGATGTTGAACCATCTGATCTCATGGCTATATGGTAATTATTATGGTGCCCCTCTTCCACTCTACTTGCAATTCTCTATTCAATTTAATGGAACATTTTAATGTGGCAACGTAGGTCCATTTGTACAGATTTTTTTCCAGGATAAATATATGACCAATGAATGTAATGGCTAATAATAGAATATGGCTATGGCCATGAATGCAGCGAAATGCAAAAACATGGATGCAGGCATGGAAAGAGGGTTGCATGCAGAGTTGGATTAACTCCTTATGATATATGCCTTGACCATAACTTGACCATAACCTTAACCTAAGGACATTTTGACCTGGGGCAATAAGATGGTGCAATTTATGAATTGTGACTATAATAAGTTGATAGAATATTAAATAAATATTTTATTTTAGTTATAAGACGGAGTAACCTTGAAAACTTATTGGTCTTACAAGCTTGATTAGTATTGATTTCGTACAATGATTACCCCACTTCCTTATATTGATAGAGAAGTTTCATGATTCTAGTTTGTAAGTTTCTAGTTGGTATGATTCTTCTTAAATAAAAGCAAGAAAACAAATCATAAGAAAAAAAATCATAAGATATGTATGGCATGGTTCCAAATGGTTGACTTTATTTTTGAATCTAACGGAGATCCGAGAGTGAATACATAATACACAAAAGCAACAACATCAAGCACTTGGTAAATCTTCATCATAATCAACCTTTCAATGAAAACAAGTTAACAATATCATATCATATAATGCCATAAAACGAATTGAATTGAATTAATAAAATGTAAACATTTTAGAATTCCGAATGGACAAAAACAAAAAATGTTAATTTCATTTTAAAAAAATAGATCCATATTCAAAACTAATAATAAAAACCAAACAAATTATTTCATCATCAACTTAATGAAAATTTAACTTAAATGGAAAAAGAACAATAATATCCTCTAAAATAAAATAAAATTGATAACAAAGATTCTAATTAAATATCTAGCCTTATTTCACATTTACACAAAATCCAATTTTATGAAAAATGTGGAAATAATATTTACCTGAGTGCTTGGACTAATGCATTGACTCTTGTGGCTTGTATTCTTTCTCTTTGTTTTTGATATTTATTGTTCCTCTAGCTTTGTTTACCCTTTTATCTTGCATATTCTTTTTTGTAGCTGAAGATGGAATTTCTTAAAGCTCCCGTAGAGTAGGAGCCAGTTTCCTTGCAAAAAAGAAACAATTTTCTTACCCTGAATAGCAAATGGTGTGTAGAAATATAAAAATAAAAAGAAGTTCAGAATTCATCATCTATCTCAATCTTTGCTTTTCACCATTATTATTTTTTATTTAACAATATATTAAATCTATTTTTTTAATAAACATAAGAAGAAAACCTTCTTCAAAATTCTATGAAATACTCAGCAAGTCAATTGGGAAAAACAATTCATTAAGACATCCATCCATCGATCCATGGGGTGACCAATGAACCTATTTATATTTAATCTAAATACCAACTAATTCAACTATTTATATTTAATTTAGGTCATATATTTAATCTAAATATTTATATAAAAAATTAAATTTAATCTAGGTCAACTATTTATAATTAATCTAGGTCATATATATGAAAAAACCCAAATACCTGTTACATGAAATCGAGAGTCTCCTCTGATAATTGCCGTTGCTTCCTGCCAAATCATCACAACAATCGTCATCCTTGCTTGCATACCAAATAAACAATGGTCAACCACAATAAACAACGGTGAACCATAATAACACCAATCATTCATGCAATGTACGAGGGTTGTGCAGGCCAACTTCCCTAACTCGTGGCATCCGCAGCTACACGCATGGAGACGTTAGCCGGGAATTTCTTCAAATGAAGCCTATTCTCCATTCTGTTAGTTAAAAGGAAAACTTTATACGAAATATATGCTTTTTATTTCTTTTATTGAAGACAAAATTCTCAATTAATAAAGTTATGATAAATATATGTGATTCATATAATCATTTTTCTGGTCAATGGTTCAAAAATAAACAAAATGGTAAATGCTAACACTTAATCACAGTGGAAAAAATGGAAAATGGTAACACAATCACAGTGGTCGATAATTATGGAGAAGTCTACAAAATGGGTAAACTATATGATTCGCAAACTATAGTAATATGACATGATTTAGAAAATGAAGTAAATTGGAGAAGATAGGAATCAGTTACACACAGAATCCTCCAAATGCAAATAAGCAAAAACTAATATAGGAATCCTCCAAAAACTAATAAAGGAATCCTCCAAAAACTAATAAGCAAAAACTAATATGCAAGGAAGACGCAAATATCGACCATTCATAAAAGGAAATCGTATGAACATATTATATGCCAAAAACTTAAGTGCCAAAACTAATATGTTATCGATACTGAATCAGATAGTGGACAAAATCTATCTATTTCCCTTGCTATGGGTTTTCCATGTGTGTATTTTCATTGATCTATGCTTGTAATCTCGGCTAGAGTGAAAAATCGTTATACTTAATGAAATAAAGGACAATTGTGTCATTCATTTGTGCACTATTGTGTTACATTTAGGACACCTTGGCAGTGCATGAAAACTTATAACAAAAATATAGGAGGGAGCCAGCTTATAGGAAAAGGGAATGACGATTTCAAAAGACTACATCACGTGTTGCGCATTTAAAATTTAACATAGCCACCTACATGACCTTAAAATTTGAGTTATTTATATTAAGGTGTTGAGCTATTCATATTTAATCTAAACGTTGTGGGGATTCAAATGTTTCAAATAAAAAATAACAAACCCTCTTAACAAAATAGCATCTGAGCTTGCGGCAACAAAACCCTTTGAAAAAAATACAACAGGTTTTAGGTTTTCATTGCATGAGAGTACCATTTATTGCATGGGAGTTTAATAAAAAAAAACAAGACCTCTGATATAGAGAGGTTATACAGATGTTCTAATATAATAAAAACGAATACAAATATTATACTCAGGTTGGTATAATTTCACAAATGAACATAAACCCTATCAACACTGAGGTTTTAAAACTACCTGAGCAATGGTTTCAGCACTTCTTGTTCGCCGGATTCCGACTGTTACGGGAAGATGATGGAAATGGTTCTCGGAATTGTAATTCGAGCATTAACGGTTTCAGCAATCCTTCCCTCGCTCGATTCCGACTGATACTGGAGGCTCAGCAATCCTTAGTTCGAATGGTTTTAGCAATCCTTCTTTCGCCGGATTCCTTTGTAATTCGAGCAATGGTTTCAACAATCCTTCATTCGCCGGATTCAGAATGTTCTGCAAGCCAATTGGATGGGAGTTACTTAAAAACAACAAAACAAAACCACTGAAAAAAATATTGCATGAGACATATACAGAGGTTCTAATATAATAAAAATGAATACAAATCTGATACTCACATTCGTATAATTTCTTCTCAAACTCTTCACAAAATTTCTAACAGTCAATCTAAGCGATTCAAAGATAAAACAAACAAAACGGAACATAAACCCTATCTAAAACTACCTGAGAAATGGTTTCAGCACTTCTCGTTCTCCGGATTCCGCTGATAATGGAAATGGTTCTTGGAATCGTAATTAGAGCAATGGTTTCAGCACCCCTTCGTTAGTCGGATTACTATGGAAATGGTAGTTTCTCTTAAATTAACATTTTCTTGAAACTACACAAGAAAGACACATTCCGTTCCTTCAATAAGAACACCAATTGGGTCTATCATTCAGAATTCAAACCAACCTAATTCAATAATGTTTTCAGAATTCAATAATGTTTTTAGAATTCAAAGCAACAGAATTCGATAACCATAATTCAAACACCAATGTTTTCAGAATTCAAACCAACAGAATTCAAACAAAAATAGACCGGACCTATGTGGATACCTGGAGCAACTAGGTCCGGTTAAAGGATCTCCGGAGCGACCAGATTCGACCCTCTGGACAAGAAGCCACAATCATGCTGTTGATATACGCTTTAATGTCTCCGGAGTGACCAGATTCGACCCTCGTTGCTGGTAATATTGTGGAGAGATTGTTGCTGGTAATTTAACGCCGCCGCCTTTACATCTGAATTTAATGAGTCACAATCGCGATTCGCAAGGGAGTAAAATGGAAAACACATGCCGCAGGGTAACCTGACGTGACAGCGTACCATGAGAATTTGAAGATCATATATGTTGTATTCTTGAAATCAAATGATATTGGAAACAATATAATATACAGTATAGTGGAATAAAGGGCGGAAGGACATATTCGTAAATGACAATATGAAATAATTGATAAAATATAAAAATCTATTTATAACTCTGCATAAATCTTAACTATTAAGATTGTCACTACCAGCTTTACTACATAAAAAACAAGACATTTGCATTATATAATACCTTATTTCACAACGTAAACAGCTGTTCTAACAGATCTAAGCATAAACACACTACAGATAGATGTAAGCCTAATACCTTCTCTTAGACATAAACAGCTGTTCTAATAGATCTAAGCATATAAACACTACAGAATATAGATGTAAGCATAATACCTTATTTCACAACACCGCAGACATAAACAGCTGTTCTAATACATCTAAGCATAAAAACAGTACGGATAGATCTTTACTTCCTTGAGGCTTTTCTTCTTGTAGTCTTCTGCTATTGGACGAACTTATCTATGTAAGTCTACTGCCGACGAGTACTTGTCACCAGAATATCACGAGCCTTTGCTGCTTTTGATCTCAACTTCTTCCCCTCCTCTCCCTTCATCGAGAAAAATCCTTTCTGTTCTCAGGCCCGTTCGAAAAATCCAGCTCGCAGGCCCGTTGGAAAGAATCATGGCCTGCAGAGCTCCACCCGCCGTGGTTGAAATACACACCGATCGCCGGGTGCGAAATGATCTGCACTTGTGGCACCCAACCAGCCCAGCGCCCGGGTTCGAGTCTCGAATCCCTCGGGAAGGAGCCCCAGCGTGTCGTCCCGAGCGCCGTTGGAATGCTGCGGAGAACGCAGAGACCAGAGGAACGGCAGACCGCTCGTCGGTCGAAAAATCCTCTCTGTTCTCAGGCCCGTTGGAAAAATCCAACTCGCAGGCCCGTTGGAAAGAATCATCCTTGCATCGCCAGCTCGCAGGCCCGTTGGAAAGAATCATCCCTGCATCGCCAGCTCCGCCTTTGCAACTTTTCCAAAGATCACAGACCACAATTTTTCCTTCCGTCCGGCGGCACACGAATAATAAGAAGAATATCATATGATTAAACTGACAACCAAATTTCAAATTGAACCGTTGATCGAGATTACATGTGAGTCAGTAGTTCAAACTGAACCCTCGGATGACATTTTTGTTATGATCCAACGGTGAATATAGGTGATGCTTTTTTCATGATTACTAACAACTTGCAATTCAAATTGAATGCTTTTGTTATGATCACACTATCAGTTTCTGTGATGCTTTTCTAAATCCAACTGCCACGTAGACTGACATAGATGTCAGTAAGGAATTCAAATTGAACCGTAGGATGATTCTATTGTTACGATCGAACGGTAAATTTAGGCGATGTTTTTTTCACTGTAATTCAAATTGGAAAGTTCTATAAAATTGTTGTTATGATCACAGGATTAGTTTCTATTATGCTTTTCTAATTCTCACACTCTAGGAATCCCCGAGACTCGTTGAGTGCTTGAACGATTGATCAACCTTTGATCTTTTGATGAAATCTTGTTGCTTAATACTTTGAAATGATCATGTAATTCACTCTTGAGCAGAAGGGTAAAATTTGAAGTAGGGTTTTGTTTTGTACTTTTAGAAGTATTATTAAGACGATATTAGAAACTTATTTATTAAATTTGAATTTTTTTTCTCATTTGAAATAGTCTAAACATATTAATTTGGTTTTTTTTTGTTTTTATTTAGTAAAAATATTAAAATATTAAATTATAGTTATTAATTGTTGCTATTTTAAAGATATTAAATTTATTTATACATTAATAAATACAATTTTAATAATTATAATTTATAATTTATTAAAATTATATAACTAATTTCAAATAATCAACTATAAATATCGAAATCCTATAATATTTAAAATATTTCTGGCTTAATTCACGAAAATATTTCTCGTTTAATTCACGATATTGTTTCAGAATATTTAATATTTATATAATTATAGGTTAGTTTGAATTTAGAATGGCCGCCCTACGCTTGTATGTACTTGATTAATAAAAATAAAAAACCCTATACCTTTGCATGTTCCGTGAGTTCATTTTTTTAATTAACTTGTTGGTAGTCATGAACAAATATAAATGTTATATTAAATATTGCAATATAAAAGTATACTTTTATTATTCTTAATACTTAGAAAGTAAATAGGTTTAATTTGACTTTTGTCTTTTTAATATTAAAAACAGGCACAAGATAATTATGTTTGGACACACCTAAAATATAAGTCATTGATTTTGTATCGTTTTCTAGCCATTTTTATTTTCATGAATTCACTTTAAATATCTTTTTCTTAATCATGAACTAATACTACGATGATATTTGTGAACACATTCCAATGAGAATAGGTTTTTTGCATTGCTAGTATATTCATATTGGATACCCTGAATTTCTCAGAAAATAAACTAAGGGTATTAAATCCAAAGCATGTAAATTTTCGAAAATATGTCATGCAGCACCTTTCAATTAATATGTCAAGCGATCAAGTTCACTAGCATCATCTAGGAAGTTAAAAAGCTTTCTGATCTTGTTCAGCTCATAAAACTTCGGTAAATTAAATTATAAATCCCTGTGATGACTGGAAAAATATTAACAGAACAAAGAAAAATGCAAAAAACCAATTTACATCCCTCCCTTCCACTCAAAAAAATATATCAAGATTAACTAAGCTATCTAAGCCATGCATGTTTATGCAGTCATCCGCTTTTAAAGAACCGGTGAGAAAGGGCCAATTCTTCATTTAAACCTCGTGTTTTTAGGAGTTTTTCTAACAAAAACATGTCTATAACTAGGCTATTTAATTCACGTTTATTTAATTAATGTAGTAGATGAAGTATGCGTCGATTTGTAATTCTCGTTTTCGTCTAGAAAGTATTGAACCGGGAAGCATTGAACTCGGTACCCACTTCATACAACGGCTAAGATTGAAGATTTGGAATGCTTTTTTAATCTCTAGGTTTTAGTCTGACGTCGACAACACTCCATCTACATATTTAGTTTTTTTTACAAAATCAATCTGGGGTATATATATTAATTTAATAAAAATCAAATTTTAAAAGTTTCAAAAATTAAATAAAATTAGAAAAAAAATGTCATCATATATTTATGTTATATAAAATATCAAAATTAATTTTTTTATAATTAAATTTAGATTTTATAAAAATAATTTTTTTATTAATATTTATTTCAAAAATTTATCTAATATAATTATTGCCAATATTATTTGATAACAAATATTTATAAAACATATTAATTTATTTAAACAAATTAATTAAAATTTTTATTTACATATATGAAAAAACATGTTTACCATTTAAGAAAACAAAGTATTAAATATCTTTTCCTAATAGTTAAAAAAAATAATTCTTTATTAAGTAAATTATAAAATTTATATATCATAAAATTAACATTTGAACAATTATATTTGTTTTATGTCATACTAATCAATTAATAATAAGTTGGTTCATATTTACATAAAATGAATTCCTTAAAACAACTTATTTTTCAAAACATATGAACTTTATATTATGTATATATTTACATGTATCTTAATATCTATATAATATGTATATGTAATCTTAATATATATATATATAATGGTAGAAATATATATTAATTCTATATATTAAATACAAATATATATATGCTATTGCATGTATCAAAGTATATTGATTAATACATCTGTTAGTATATAAATATACATAGATTAACTAAGATATATACATATACACAAACATATATATATACATACATATATATTAGCATAAATACCAAGTATATATATATATATATATATATATATATATATATATATATATATATATATATATCAAAGCATATGCCAACTTTCATACCTAAGAATAACATTGACTCATATATTCCTATCATGATAGATATACGTGCAAGCATATATGTTTAGGTATATGTGTATGGTGGTAGATTAGTCTTCTATGTATACTAGTATATATATTGATATACATGCATGCTCGCATATATAAATTATTAGGTATACTATGTGAACATATATATATATATATATATTGAATGATATGTATATATATTAGAATACAAGAGAATTATAAGACTTGGATGCAATCAAGATATTTTGACATTGTTGAAGATGGTAAAGAAATAGGTGCTTAGGCCATAGTCCTTAGATGCATTGAGCCTCTAAGAGGGAAAATTTTCTTGTAGAATATATAAAATATATATGGTTAGAAGAGCCACGTTGAGGTGTCTCTCTAGACATGCTTACTCCAAGGATTCTCGAGTCTCTTTTAAAAAGTGGAAGTTATGTTAATATCTTTTATGGTATGGTAGTGAAAGTGTTGTATACAGATATTTGATTCATAGATACATGAATATTGCGATATTGACTATGGTGTTCCATAAATGATGTGGTATCATGATGAGTTTTTTATCCTAGCATATATGGTTTCTTATCACGGCATATACATGTTGTCCAATGTAATGTACATTGTAACAAAAAGAATTGTAATTAAACTAAGATCTATGGGAAATGTGAGGTCTAAACTTTGTAATTAAAAAATAAGATCTATACGTAATGTGAGGGACTTCCTAGGCTTTAGCTTAGACACTCATTCTTAAGGTGGAATTGAGGATAACACTACTTGAATCTATGTGTAACCCTATGAAAAGCAACAAAGTAATTTAACATATATTATAAAAAATAATCCATTAAAAAAAATCCTTGTTAGTTCCTTCATTATATTAAACAATGCTAGTGTGCAACATAGATTTACTAGCACTAGTGTGTAAGTTATCTTAAAATATTTTTTAATAAAATATTAATAATTTAAAAATGTGAGGTCCAAAAGTTATAGAGATATATATAGAAACATTGCCTTGAATATCGATGTCTGAATATCGATGTCTTAAGTTTCAGGTTAGACATTAGATCTTAATGTAGCATAGAAGATAGAGTTGGGTTGAAAATAAAATTTAGGGAACCAAAATTTCATTTAATATGAATCATTTTTTTTTACAAATGTAAATGATTTTAACATATTTATAAAGAAATACTTGAATTACATCTGAAATTGATTTTATCTTTTTGTATCATTATGGTTCAGGTAACATTGAGATTACTAAGTAGCTGTGGTCACATCCGACTTGTTTGTGTGAGTTCTTGTAAAATATGATTTTGACTTAAAAATATCTTTTAATTCAAATAATTTTCCAACACTAGCTTTATTTTCTAAATTTTTAGAATTTCACTTTTCTTAAATTAGGTTATGTGATATGGATGATGTATTTTTATGCAAATAATTCAAGATTAAACTTATAGTATGTGTAGAGCTTTTATATAAAAGAGAAAGTGTTTTATTTCCTAAAAGAGATCTCTCTTTAGCATTGAAATCCTTTTATAATCAAAATTTGTGTATACTAAAAACCATATTGATCTAAATAACGCTCTTAAATTTGAGTAAAATAATTTTGTAAAAATAAATTGATGATAATAAACTCCACATATAAAATTGACGTAAAATTTTATTCCTATATTCAAAATTTATTAAATTTTTAATTTTTAATAAAATATTAATATTAATCAAATTCACAACTATTAATAAAATATTTTATTTTATTATTCCAATAGAAATATTTATATATTTTATTTCTTTATTAATTTTTTAGATAGAAAACAAAAGTTATTTGATTTCACAATTAATTAAAAATATATATATTATGGCCAAAGCCGTGAAATCATCCTTACATGTAATTCTCTTAAATTATAATTTTATATTTTTAATGAAATCTTTATTTTTATCTAAATTAATTTAATAAAATAATTAAATATTTTTATTAATTAATTAATTTAATAAAATATTTAATATATTTATATCAATAAATAAATATTATGTCTTTTCGTTATTTTATCTTATATTTTAATTTTATACAAATATTAATTTATTAAATTCTTATTTTGAATAAAAATATAACTTCATATTTTTAATAAAATATTCATATATTTGATTAAAATTATAAAATTAATAAATATTTATATTTATCTAATTATTTAAAATCACTGCAATATAAATATCTAAAACCACCATCATCAAAATTATGAATTTAATTAATATTTATATAAATATTTAAAATATATGAATTTAATAAATATTTATATTTATATAAATATTTAAAATATATTGAAGTGGTTAATGATTTAATTGTTTTGGTAAAAATAGTTTATTAAAATGATTAAACAAAAAATATATTATTTTTTATTATCAAAATATTAAAATAATTTATTGAAATTATAAAATTAAATATAAATATAAATAATTATATAATATATTTTTAAAAGAAATAAAATTTTATTAAAATTATGAAATTAGAGTCAAGTAATTACGTATAAAATTTATTGAATCCATTTTCAAAATATTTTATTAATTTTATTATGAAAATATTTATCTATATATATCTATCTATATACATAAAAGAAATAAATACATTGAATATTTTATTTTAAATAAAAATGTAAAAAATCTATATTTATTAAAATTATGAAATTAAATAAGAAAATCATAATAATTTTTTTATAGTATATTAAATATTTTATTAAATTTTTGAAAGTTTGAATAGACTATATTAAATATTTTATTAAATCCTAATATTTTTAATAAATAATTTATTAAAATTATGAAATCAATAAATTGAAATGTATTAAAATTATTAGATAATAAATATAAAATTTATTTATATATATAAAAAAAATTTAAAATTTTTATGGATGATAGTTGAATATGTGAAAAATCTCATTTCTAGTTCATGACTAGATGAGATAAACTAAATATATGATATATAATATCATATATTTAGTTTTTGATATCCCCTTAGTGAAATAATAAATTTTGACATCTTAAATGACCATGAGTTTGACTATGATCATAGGCCTTTAATTATAACCCTCAGTCTTACCATATATAATGAGCTCATTAAGGAAAATTCTCAAAGCCAAAAGCACTTGATCTTTGATAGAAATAATACATATGGATTTCTCAATGATTTAACGAAGGATTTGTTCTCTCTTTCTAACAACAACAATATAGAAGATATGTATCATAATTTGACTACTTCCCTCTCCTTTGCCATCAACAAGTTTTCTCATGAAATCTCTAGCAAACAGAAGAACATAAGAACCAACCGTTGGTATGATAATGATTGTAAGCATGCGCTTAGAGAAATTAAGGAATCTACTGATGAGTCCCTAAAAGCCGACAAGATAAGTAAGTACAAAGCTCTAATTAAAAGAAAGAAAAGACTTTCTATATAAATAAAAGACATGAATTTTTTTTACACTTATCTAAGATGGCTCCTAAGAAATTCTAGAGTCATATTTTAACTTGTAAAACTGAAGAAAATAATAAGATCTCTATGGAGGGTTGGAACTTGTATCTTAAAAAGCTTTACGAATCCATAGATTTCGTGGATATCATTCAAGCCCTCCTTACAATTGAGGAAGTATTTTCCTTAGAAGACATTGAATTTGGGATTAAGTTCCTAGCTAATGGAAAAGCTAAAGACATTGAAGGGTACCATGTAGAAATCCTAAAAATCGGAGCACCCCTCCCCATCTCTTATATTCACAGTCCCTTTAATCTAGTAGTCTAGCATGGATTCCCTAAGCCTTGGACTCAGAGCCTTATAGCTCCTATATTTAAAAGTGGAGAAAAATTTAACCCCTCTAATTATCGAACCGTTATGATTAGCCCTCTCTTAGCCAAGTTATACGACATTATCCTTGAAAAGAAGATTAGTATATGGCTAGAAAACAAAGGAAAGTAGGCTAAAGGCCAAGTGGGATTCAGAAGGCATCACTCAACCACAGACCACCTCATTACGCTTAGGATCACCGCAAAGGAGTGTCATAATAATAAATCCAATATTTTTTGTTGTTTCATGGAATTTTAGAAAGCTTATGATATGGTGCCTAGATATAACCTTTGGAATAGATTAGAAGACTTAAAATTTCCTCTCAAGTTGAGGGCGAAAACTATAAGGTTATATGAGAATGTCATTGCGAAATTCAAAAACACTAAAGGATGGTCACAAGATATTAATTGCAATATTGGAGTTAAGCAAGGGTGCCCCCTTTCCCCTACCCTTTTTGGCATTTACATCGGTAAGCTGGAAGAATTTTTAGAAGATGCAGGTTGCGTAGGCACAACCTCAACATGAATAGTCATCATGCTTCTTCTCTGTGTTGGTGATATCGTTCTTATAGCAAGGTGCCCATATGATCTTGAGAACCAATTACAAATTATTAAGGATTTATGCACCAATATGGGCATGACCATTAACACTAAGAAAAAAAATTCATGATTATGAAGTCCAATAAAGGTACTTATGACAATTTTGCTTATGATAATAGAATCTTGGAGGAAGTAAACTCCTATAAGTACTTAGGAATTTACTTTCATCGCAATCTCAACTTGAACTATAGTATTGAGAAGAGGATAAATGGAGGGTGGGACAAAAAGAACTATAAATTGGCAAACGTTCCTACTTTGGACTTGAAAACGACTATAAATTGGCAAACCTTGTGATGTGGACACTCCTTTCTAACCTTCTAGATCCCCAAAACTATAGCAAGCCAGAGACACTCCTTTTTAAGCTTTTTGAGCATAGAAATACTATTTTAAAGAAAACCAAATAATCTCTATTTTCTTAAGGTCCAATAGACCAAAATTACTCTTAGTGACCGTTAAAGACCACCACCACCACCGTTATCAATATTTTAATTTATGACTATTTGAATTAAACTAAATATATAAATATTTTATTAAAATAATTAAAAAATTTTAAAACATATTTAAGGATTGCAACTTTAAAAAATAAAATTACAATAAAATATTTTTATTTAATAAATTAATGTAATAATAAGTTTAGTATTTATAAAAATTATGAAATTTTAAAATATTTAAAAAATTAAATAAAAAGTGATTAAAATATTTAATTAAAATTATAAAAATAATTAAAAATTTTGAAAACAGGTTTAAAGATTGCAAATTAAAAGAATAAAATTACAATAAAATATATTTTTTTAATAAATTAATGTAATAATAAGTTTAATATTTATAAAAATTATGAAATTTTAAAATAATTAAAAAATTAAATAAAAAGTGATTAAAATATTTTATTAAAATTATAAATTTAAACATACTTAATATTTTATTTAAATTATGAAATTAAATAAATTTAATATAGCTAAAAATTATTGATCTTTAAATAATAAAATAAAAAGTGATTCTAAAATATTTTATTAAAATTATGAATTTAAATATATTCATTATTTTATTGAAGTTATAAGTTAAATAAGTTTAATATTTATAAAAGTTATAAAATCTTAAAATAATTAAATAAAAAGTGATTAAAGAATTTTACTATCCCTGTAGAGATATACTTTTCATTGGGAAGTAAATTTACATTGATTTGTATTAGTTTTCCATTCGAAACACAATTTTTTATAAACTTTTGTAATGTTTTGCATAATTTTAATATTAAAGTTAATATTTTGAAAAATGAAAATAAATTTAAGTTTTTTTTAAATACAATAATTTAATTTTAGGATTGGTCAAGAACAACTCCGATGAGATATAAATCCGTACGAGTGGTTTGAATTATTAAAATTTAAAAATAAATAAAAATTACTTATACAACTAAAATTATTCATAAGGCTACTTATTATCTATCTAGTACATTCAGTAATTTGGAAATTAAAATAACACCGAACAAAAACATGGTGATGCATGCAGTCTGAAATCAGACTCGTATTAAACCTAAAAATATAATACAGTGATGCATGCAGTTTGACATTTCATGTTTCAAGATTATTCTTCACATTACAAAATAGCACAAAAGAGAATGAGGAGACAAGCAATAGGAGTATTCTATGACAAATATAAGGAGATGCCTTATTCTATTACCAAAATTACAACCTACATACTACTATTAGCCACCAAACCATGATGATCGATAAAACAAATTCATCTGTTGGTAGCGCCATTGCATTCATACTATTGCTCGGGATGGGGCTGGGGCTAGGGATGGTGTACTCGACATTGGCACTTTTTCTAGTGCCGGTATTGTGGGGTGGAACAAATGGAATCACAAGTGCACATGGTTGAATGTAAGAATGAAACATGTGCACAGCTTAAAATTACACCTCCCCTGCGAATTTCACTTCAATTCCTCAAACACAACATCATCGGCTACTGATGTTGGAGCCAGTGCTGGAGATGCTAGAGGTATAGATAAATATAATGTTTTAGCAACATAGAACATTGATTTCTAAAATTCCATGAAAATCCTGGAATCTACATCTCAGTAGTCCTCCATAGTAATATCCTCTGATGCGAGAACCAAATACAAGGCATTCCCATTCTCTGGAAATACTCTGGAAGCAATTTCCCTCTCCACTAGAGCCACAATGGGGTGCCTCACATGCTTCTTCCCAAAAGTTAAGAACAACCAAGAACATTGTCGAAGAGTGATATAGTGCATCCATAATTCCTATGTTTTCAAATAATTGATTAATATTAAACCTTGTCCACATGAGGAGTGTAAAATTGTTGATTCATCTTTAAAAACTTTCACAAGAAGGAGATGAACTCTTTAGGATTTTGGGAAAATGATGAAAGGTTAGTTGTGTTGGCGCACTTTTACTTTCACCAGGGTTCAAACATCCAACATAACACCAACAAACACTGCCAAAAATACCGACCTGAAAGGGGTTTTAATCCCTTTCGGCAATACCTGCAAGGAAGATGAAGTCTCACCTGAAGTACCTATGGAAACTACAAGAACTAGATTTCTGTACCATATAAGGGGAATAGCTCGATAGACCAATCATTCATTAAACAACCCATTACATTGACAAATATACACATCGAGAGACATGGATCTTCGACATACCATTCACTTTGACATAACCCATGACATCGCCATATTTATATATAACATATAACATAGATCATATTTCACATTCATGGAATTCTTAATTAAACACATACATGCATTCATAAAATTGATCAACAGAGGAAATAAGCACATATCACATCACATAAGGACACCATATTTTAACATGGAAAACCATCCTATGAAAAAATCACGGAAGCACTTTTTCTTTATTATGAGTCGCAACCAAATAATAAGCACTTCATGTATTTGAATTACATATTTCTTCTCGACTTACAAAAGATCCGTGCACACATCTTGTAGATCAGTGACTCAAATATTCAAAATAGCTTCAACATACCTAGACTGATGGCTCATTACAGACATAAAATCCTGACAACATACTTATCTCTCCTTCACTGACTAATCGATTAACAACCCCAAAATTTCCCTCTTATTACATATTTATATGGTGCACTTAGCTTGTCCTTCTCTCACTATCCCACGAACTGACTAATTGACTCATTAATGCATGGGAACAAAATATAACTAACTGACTCAAATCTGTTCATTTGAATTGATCAACATAACCATTTCTCTTGGTTTCTTGACCGCTTCATCAAAGTTGATCGCCAAAAATGGTACCCAAAATATACTAGGCCCAACAGGCCTCGAACAATCACATGTGGCTCGTCTCGATCCACTTCAAGCTTGTAGTACAGGTTCTTGCATCCGCGACAAGAACTCGTCATATACTTCTTGGATGCTTCGACTAACTGCTATAATTCATCCTTCCTTTGATTGATTGCCTCGACCATGTCAACAATAATGTGTTCATTGGTCACCTTGATATTCTGAGTAACTACCGACTCGATGGAAGTATGCTGACTTCCAATATCTTTTCCTAATAGTTGAAAACAAATTAATTCTTTATTAAGTAAATTATAAAATTTATATATATCATAAAATTATCATTTGGATAATTATATTTGTTTTATGTCATACTGATCAACTAGTAATAAGTTGGGTCATATTTACATAAGATGATTTTCTTAAAACAACTTATTTTTCAAATCATATGAACTTTATATTATGTATATATTTACGTGTATCTTAATATATATATTATATGTATATGTAATCTTAATATCTATATTGATATATATATATTAGTATATATGTTGAATATAATGGTAGAAATCTATATTAGTTATATATATTTAAAAGAAATATATATATGTTATTGCATATATCAAAGTATATTGATTAATACATGTGTTAGTATATAAATATACATAGATTAACTAAGTTATATACACACACACACACATACAAACACATATATATTAGCATAAACAACAATTATATATATATATATATATTACAAAGAATATGCCAACTTAGATACCTAAGAATAACATTGACTCATATATTCCTACCACAGTAGATATACATGCAAGTATACATGTTTAGGTATATGTGCATGGTGGTATATTAATATTCTACGTATACTAGATTATATATTGGTATACATGCATGTTGGCATATATATTATTAGGTATACTATGTGAACATGCATGTATATCTATATTGATGTGTATACTAGGTGTATATATATTGAATGATATGTATATATACTAGAATATAAGAGGGTGATAAGGCACGCACATAATTGGATGCAATCAATATATTTTGACATCGTTGAAGATGGTAAAGATATAGGTGCTTAGGCCATAGTCCCTAGATGCATTGAGCCTATAAAAAGGAAAATTATCTTGTAAAATATATATGGTTAGAAGAGCCACGTTGAGGTGTCCCTCTAGACGTGCTTACTTGGAGTATTCTTGAGTCTCTTTCAAAGAATGGAAGTTATGTTCATATCCTTTTATGGTATGGTAGTGAAACTGTTCATACGGGTATTTGATACATAGATACATGAATATTGCGATGTTGACTACAATGTTCCATAAATGATGTGGTATCGTGATGACTATGTGATGGTTTTTTATCCTAGCATATATGGTTTTTTATCAAGGCATATAAATGTTGTCCAATGTAATGTACATTGTAATAAAAAAATTGTAATTAACTAAGATATATGGGAAATGTGAGGTCCAAACTTTGTATTTAAAAAATAAGATCTATAGGTAATGTGAGGGACTTCCTAGGTTTTAGCTTAGACATTGATTGTTAATGTGGCATTGAGAATAAATCTTAGTATAACACTAGTTGAATCTATGTGTAACGCTATGAGAATCACCAAAGTAATTTAACATATTTTATAAAAAAAGATCGTTGTTAGTGCCCTCATTATATTAAACAACCCTAGCGTGCAACATAGATTTACTAGCACTAGTGTGTAAGTTACCTTAAAATACTTTTTTTATCAAATATCAATAACTTAAAAACGTGAGGTCCAAAAGTTATAGAGATATATATAAGCCTTGTCTTAACTATTAAGGTATCAAGGTATTAAGTTTTAGGTTAGACATTAGATCTTAATGTAGCATTGAGGATAGAGTTGGGTTGAAAATAAAATTTAGGAAATCAAAATTTAATTTAATATGAATATTTTTTTTCGACTAATGCAAATGATTTTAACATATTTATAAATAAATACTTGAATTACACATGGAATGCGTTTTGCTTTAATTTTTTTTAATCTTTTTGTATCATTATGGTTCAAGAAACATTAACATTAATGTCAAATGAAAGGAAATATGAAAATATGAAAATCACATTTATTTACTTTTATTGTTTTGAAAAGTAGTACATCAAATTTCAATCATTTACAAATCTAAGTAAATATACAATTTCTAACTCTCACATTTATATGAATTTTCAAATGTTTTTTATCAAACTTTTCTTCAAATGGAGCTTCTAAGTAACTCTAGTAACATAGTAGTTTCAATGAGTTCTTGTAAAATATGATTTTGACTTAAAAAATCTTTTAATTCAAATATTTTTCCAAGAGTTTCTTTATTTTATAAATATTTGGAATATTATATTTCTTAAATTAGGTTATGTGATTTGGATGTTGTATTTCTATATAACTAATTCAAGATTAAAATTATAATGTCTAGAGATTTTATATAAAAGATAAAGTGTTTCACCTCCTAAAAAAATCTCTCTTTAGCATTTAAATCCTTTTATAATAAAAATTCGTGTATACTAAAAACTACATTGAAATCCCTTTATAATCAAAATTTGTGTATACTAAAAACTACATTGATCTAAATAACCCTTAAATTTGAGTAAAATAATTTATTTTATTGAAATAATTAAATATTTAATAAAATAAGTTTTTTTGAAAAATAAATATATTATGACTGTGATGATGATACTAACCCCTCGTAGACAAATTGACTTAAAATTTTATCTCTATACTCAAAATTTATTAAATTTATAAATTTTAACAAAATATCAATATTAATTAAATTCATAACTATTAATAAAATATATTATTTTATTATTATAACAAAAATATTCAGTATATTTTATTTCTCCATTAAAAAAATCTTTTGATACAAAACAAAATTTATTTAATTTCTTAATTAATTTAGAAAAAAAACATATTATGGTCAAAGTCTTCAAAGCACAAGGATGAGAAATTTTACATGTATTTCTACTATATTATAATTTTAATAAAATATTATATCTCTGATCAATATTTATCTAAGTTAATTTCATAATTTAATAAAATAATTAAATATTTTAATGAAAATATTTGTATTACATTATTTATTTTAATCAAATATTTAATGTATTTATTTCAATAAATAATTACAGGTGCTAAGAATAATCATGCAGTGGATAAGAAGCATGACAGTGAGAGTGAATGCAACAACTCCATTCTAAAATGCAGCCTCCATAGCATCTAATAACGCACCAAATTGTGAACTAATGAGAGGTTGTGAGTGTGGATGAGGTGCAACAACTAGGTGATAATCCTCATAATTCGAAATAGAAGAATCATGAGAGAACAAAGGGGTGTATCCAACTTATTGAGGAAATGTGCTAGCAACCCTGTAGGAACTTGCAGGAGCTTGGACAGTGGAAGTGAGAGCGCAAATAAAAACTTCACACTGCATACTTGACTTCCCAATAACCATTAGATTACCATCTTGAACACCAGTGAGTTCATTCGTAGGAGATGCATCTTCCAAAATAACTAGCATATGATCCTTAGTATATGAAGTACGATAGGAGAAAAATGATGAGAGATGGAGATATATGAGTTCTTGTTCAATAATAGAGGTTAGAATTCCATCTCTTGTATCAACTGCATGTGAATATGAGAAATTAAAGTTCTCTTGAACTTCTACAACAACATAAGAAAGAGTCACTTCAAGGAGATTTTCACCAATTCGAACTTTGTGTTGAGATTTCTGCCATTTGAACTTCGTACCTGCAAAAACAAATCTCTAGAAAATATTATACCGAAAGAATATTTGGTCTAAGCTATGATATCTTCTTTAGTTAGTAGGAACATTTAAGAGTGCATCACACATGGGAAGACTCCAATGGAAAACCAAAGGACTCAAGATAATATCCCTACGAATTATGTAGTAACTCCACTACTTCTGGTGTGTTAGTGCAAGCAACTATGCTCAACCTAAGATCCCTAAGCTCTAATACCATCTAGAAATTCTAAATATGTTCAACACCATGCAAGAATTTTACAATTTAGTATTTAGAAACAAAGTAATCCTCATCAATAATTTACATAGAGATTAGCAAAAATAAGAAGAAATATTGAAGTAGAAACATATGAGATAGAAATCAATTGGAATAAAATCCATCATCTTATTATTCAATAACATGAATACAATATCTAATACATCCCATAGGGATAATTTGAGAACCTCTAAGGGCATTCAAATGGATCACATGTGTAAGGAATAGGAAAGACAAAATCCCCCCTATATGGTAAGTATTGATCTCCAACTCATAGTGAAATGTAACGAATTGGATAGGTGGTCCTAGATAGTTCACGAGTGACTAAAAATCAACCAGTGAATGGATTTTAGGATAAAAGGAAGGAATATATTGAGGAAAAAAGTAGCAAACTTTCCGAAGTCATCCGAGTGCTCCTAGTTCATCCTAATCCAAGAGAAAAGCATAATAAAGCTGCTTTAACTCACAAAATCTGGATAAAGGAAAGATAAAGTAGGATGGGTGATTTAACTTTATAAAAGCATATTGAAAGCATCCAGAAGGTGCTATTGTGGATAAACTATCATAAAGGTGGACAAAATGTGCACTAGATAGCCAACTAACGTAATATAATCCACTAGGAAGAAAAATAATTCCATATACTAAGGTCTAGATGGTTAATTTGTTCTAAAAAGGAAATCTTTGATTTTTTTCATAGGTATACCACCTATGACAAGGATATCAAGATAACAGGTCCCCAAGTACCTTCTAGTCCAACCTATGGTTGATGATGGACACGAATCTAACCAAATCAAATACCTTCCACCCCTAAACCAGTGTGAATATATAGGTGGTCAACATGATGATTGTGCATATCCTGAGAATGTGCAACTCCGAACATCACCACACTTGGGATTAGAGCTTTCCTTCTGTTCATTAGAGCTATAACAGGTCCCTTCATAGTTATATTATCCACAACCCTTTTGAGGTATGGTTGGGGTTCCAGCCATTAGCCCCAATTGATGTACCATTTCCCATTGCATATACAAATCAAGAGTCCTCCGATTATCAAACCTAGTTTGATAGGGCCTCCACATCTTCCTAGAAAATCTACCACATCCAACAACAAGTTCATGACATCTTGCAAAAATCCAATGCCAATTATAAGCAACAACATGACCAACATCAGGTTCCATATAAGTTTCATCTTGGCGATAAGGTATTGTTAAATTTATAGAAAGAGTGCCTCACAAGGCCCCATTGAAAGCTCTACCCACTTCAATATGGAAATTACACCATCACCAAGGATGTGGGCTTGAGAATTATTTTGAGTTAAGTATTTCCCCTTTACTCTACTTGGACCATGTCTTTAATGTGGAGCTACTTCAACCATATTTTCCACCTCTCTTTGACAACTCAGAGGTAGTCGAGCACTTGGTCCCTATAGAAATCAATCATGATTACATTGCGAAGGCTACAGTCAATCGGATCAAGGACACTAAGATGAAGGCCACTCACCAGAAGAACATCCAACTGTACCAATTCATCAAAGAAATACCTCACCAGGAGTAAGATTCAACAAAATTTTCCTGATCTGATGGGAAAAAATAAAACAATGGGGACCATTGATCCCTAAGGGGGGTTGGGAACTGATTCATGTGGATACTAGTGGCCACCCACATGTTCCATTGAGTTACAACATTCTACATCCTCTTGGAAATTTTGTACAATTTTTTGGGTTCCAAACTTTTAGGTCTATTTTGAGGACCTAAATGATGTTTTTGGCCAATCGAGTGGCCGAGGGTTGCCATGCCATTCCTCGACACCAGTCAAAATTTTAAATTCTTGGTTATTTCTTTCACACAAGATACTAAGTGATATAAAGAAATATCGTATGCAAAATTTGTGCTTCCATGAAGTTGACGTATCAATTAGCCACCTAAGGGGACATAAATCTTTTTGGCGCTTCATCTGGACTAGGGTTAAGTTTTTGGAAGTTAGGTTTCTTTCCTCTTTATGCTAATGATAAAAAGTCCCTTTTTAGTCTCTTTGTAATCATCTTTTGTGAGTGAGCGTAGTCGACACATCGCTATTAAAAGATAAGCTACCACCATCTGAGCTAGTTTGTAATGCATTGCAATTTATAGGGTTTTCCATTCCATTCATTAATAGAATTTGGGTTTTATTGTACTATTGTGGTTTCTACAAAATATTTATGTTTGTGTTTCAATTTTATATTGATCCATTCATTTCATTCTCCAAATAATCCAAATCAGTGTTATTAGAGCAATATGCTCCTATTGTTTCTTAGTGCATGTCCCCAATGCGATCTGAACATCGAGAGTTCGGTCTCAAACTAGTTGATCTTGGGGAAAACCACTCCTGTCAACCCAAGCAACAACACATGGTGGGAGAAGAAAAGAGAGATGACAGTGTAGAAGATCCTATTTATTTTTTTCTTGAGGAAACCCTTGCATGACAAAGGAACAATATGATGGATAATTTTCACCCACATACTTCGACTACTACCAAAAGCAATATAGACACATTGAACGAGCATCCATTTCAGAGGTGACTCCCTTCAAGGTAAAAGTTAACTTTAACATTCCCTTATTTGAAGTCTAGATAGATGCAGATGATTTGGAGAAGTGGTTAAATATGTTAGAGTGTTACTTCTCTATTCAAAATGATTTCGACAACAAAAAGATCACCTTCTTGCTCCTTAAGTCCCTCCCCCATGTCAAATATCGGTGGGACGGTTACTACAAGAGCCATGGTGGAGATGATTCTAAAATATACAAGACAAAATATACTTGGGAATGTTTTTTTGATGTCATCGAGGAATTCTACCCTATTGAAAACTATGATGATGAATACACAAGATGGACAACTTTGTGTAAGGAGAGAGACTAGATGGTGCTGGCCCTTCACCAATATATTCCATACCCATGCTCAAATATATGAATCAAAGGCTTTGAACAACACTTGGTCCTAAGGTACTGTACTGGCATGTATATGTACATCTAGACATAGATGGTTTTCCTCAACATCTCCTCATTGGAGATGCTTATCGGTATGCTATCATGATCAAGAAACATTTTAAACAAAAGAATAAGCAATAGTTTGGGTTTGCAAATTAAAAACAACTGAATCTTGGTAATGGTGGCCCTAACTCACAGAACAAAGGATAGAGGAAGGATGGAAAAAATCATGACAACCAAGCCAATCCATAGGTAAAGAAGGTAAGAAGAAATCGAAGGACACTGAAAAGTGGTGCAAGTTCCAAAAATTCCCCTAGCACAACACTGATGGATGTTGCTCAAAACAATCATTGTTGGTTGAGATGAAATCCTTAGATCTGAAACATAGCTCAGAATATGATTCAAAGCAAGGAAATTGAAAGTGAATCATTGACGTAGAAACTAGTTCCACCATCACAACTAAAAAGATCCATCTAGAAGAGTTGGAGGATCCAAATGAAGGGGAAAACCTATTCCATTCACAAATATGGGTGAAGGGGAATCTGCTAAATTTCATTGTTAATAGTGGTATCCAGAATAGTATGATGTTGATCGAGGTCATAAAGAGGTTGATGTAACATCCCGAAAATTTACAAAAAATTAAAATTTTTTAAAGTAGCAATAAACACTGAAATTGCTAATGCAGAAAATAAAAGAAATACTAATCTTTTAACTAATGAAAAATTACAATAACGACAATTTATACATCATAACACAAAATACATCTTTAGTTCTGCTTGTGTTTAATTGTAATCTACAAGTTGTAATTAAGTTTAACTTGTGATATATTTTCTTGATAAAGTACTGACAGTTTGCTTTTGGATGATGACGAAGGGTTCCTACGGGGTACCCTGAGGTTTACTTAGCTCTTATCAACTAAAGCATTTCAACCTGTTTCCTTGCGCAGATACACAGGTAAGAGTATCACGTTGGCTCAAGTTTTACAAGTTATTCTAATTATGTTTTTCAACTAGCCACTAATGCTTAAAGCAACTCTAAGTACTTCCAAGCATGAGTACTAATAAGGGTATGGATCTGTGTCCTATTTCTGTAAGTGTTACTTTGGCCATGCTTATAAGTCGCAGAAATCATAACTAGTTATTTACACTAGGCTCTTTAGGGAAACATCAAGAAAAGATACTTATACTTATGAATTAAGTGCTAGATTACAACGTATACGTGCTATTATGATCTTGTCATCATTTCTCCATTTTGTAAGGAGTGATAATTTATTACATGAACGTTTCAATATATGTGTTGTTCTACACTATAGAAAACATGAACCAAATATTATTTCAATACGTGGATTTAACTTGAAATTATTAAAATAATTGTAGTAGCTCCTATATTCCTCCATTTATAAATGCATGTAGAATTATACTAATATAGCAATGTCTATTATGATATTACCATCATATTTCTATTGTGAATTTGTCACACTTTAGGATTAGACCTTCTAATTTAATATTTAATCAATGTAATATGATAATGAATACTGGTAAATAAAGTTGGAGAAATAAAAAAACGTCACGATATACATATTATGGAATTTTAAACTATACACTAAAATTCAATGTCTTCTATATAACATTACCTATGCTATTGAGAAAAAAATGTGCAACACATATCAACCATGCATTATACGACCCATACATTAGAAATGTATTACTAATAAAATGATGTTGACTACAAACTTTAGGAAACGAAATAAAATATGTATTGCAACCCTAAATATTGTATTGAATGTGATAATGATAGGGCAGTCTTGGTACTAGCATGCTGGCAGGATATCATAACTGGCTTGGGCATTTAAGTCACCTGCCTACTGCATTAAGTGGAAGTCTGGGTGGATGCCTTCATGGCTATAGATCACGTGAAGGAGTTTACAAACTTGTATCAAAACACCGAGCTATATAATGATTTGTCCCTTGGTCTACGGAGTTGGCATCGTGGTGGATGTGATAATAAATATAGTACTAAAAGTGGATGCTACCTGATTCTCGAGGTGCCTGGCTGGCATCATCCCCATCGTTGATCTCATTTGTTTCTGGGCTTTGGACTGAAACCCTAATCTTTCGTTGTGTTTATCGTTGAAGTGCTTTCTTTGGCTTTCATTTCACTTGGTAGTGGTAAGGGGGAGAGGCCGACCACCTACTACAATATAGGGTTTGGTAGTTGCGGTTTGGAGGACTCCTTCCTCAGATTCGACCCCTTGACCTGTTGGGCAACTTAAAAGTTTCAGGTGTTTTTTTTTCTTAAAGAACCGAGCCATCAATAAACCTTCTAAAATGTTTTTAGGAAGTAATAACTAGGTTTTTTGTATTAGTTTTGAAATATGACTTCATCGTGCTCATTTGCTTACGGTGTCTCTTGCTTTGAAACTCCATTATACAGGTAATGTCTTAAGCTTAAAGTGTTAATACTGTCTATTGTATCGGTAAATATTTGTAATTCTTGTTTAACCACTTGTGGGCTTTTGTGACAGGTTTTTACTTTGTCGAAGGTTCACTTACCTGGAGCTTGGTGGGAGTATGCAGCTCTACCACCTGGTAAGCCTCAGTGGTTCTTACCCTCGTAGGTTATCCTAATCCTGTTGTGGCCGATGCTTGATGTTAGGCAAGAGTTTTGGTGTTTGTACCCTGGCAAGGTTTCAGGCTAGCGTTTGAAATTTTTAAGAGTTAAAGATGAGCATTGGAAACATCAGCTCATCTTGAAATTGGGCTCTACAACGTTTCGCTGTAACTCTTGTTGTAAAAGCAAACTTGTTGATGATGTAATGAACCCTCGGTTGATTTTAATGGAATATACAGTGTATTAAACAAAAGTTTTGAGTTGAGAGATAATCGTTTCTGCAAAATAAAAGTCTCATGCTACAATGTTAAGTCTTTTGTTTAAAATGATGATAAGAGACTGAGTTTGCAATGATCATACTTAAAATGGTTTCTGTGTGGTTTCTTTGTTTATATAAATCGATGTTTGTTGTATTGAAAACTGTATGTTTAAAATGGCTACGTGCCAAAGGTTTCTACCTTACTATTTGCAATTAAAACCCTACTCTATAGGTTTCGATGGTATACTTGTTTTTAGCTAAAAACTGTACTGTCATTTTGATAAAGGTTGAGAGCCGTAGGTTAACTTGTTTCTCGGAAATGAAACCCTAAGTTTGCGTTGTTTAAGTTAGAGTTTAGAATGGTGATGATACTTGGTTTCTGGTATTTGAAACACCACTTAAATAAATAATATGGTTTATAATAATAATAAAACTCTTTTTTGAGTTTGTAGATAATTATCGTTAAGTGAAAGTTGAATAATAGTAATCAATTTATTTCTATGTATTATGGAGCATAGCAGTTTACGTATTATGGAGTATAGCAGTTTATCCTTTTAGATAATGAAAGTGTTAGGTTTAAATCATGACTGTTTAAAAATCATGAATATCGATGAAGGAACGAAATAAACTTATGATACTTTTACTATTTTTGAATGAAAAGATAGTATAATGCATTGCATGTGAAATCTAGAAAGAAGTAAATAACCTAAGTGTAAACTCTAGGTTTTTATACAGAAAAGTAAGATTTATTTCTGACAGTATATGAAGGATACATTAAAATTCCTGTACTATAAAATGTTATTTCGATCCTCAATCTAAACATATACTCTATATCACAGAATAAGATTAAAAAGAAAAACTAGTGAAAGTCGATAGCATTTGTCTCTTCATTCATTTGGCAATTAGCCTATCAAATCATCTATCTTAATTTTCTCCTTCCTTGTACTAGAGTACGATGCAAAAAACAACATGGGGAAAAATACCAAGAAGACATTTAATCAATCATCTCATTTACTTAACCATCGTTATACAAAATCATACTTAGATTAGAAAATCAAACAATTACTTTTGTATGCCATTAACTATAATTACTAAATCCATAAACACAGAAATAATTTATCTGAAAATAAACAAACAAAATAGTAGAACATGATGAATGTAGAAGAAACAAACAACCCAAGGAGCCTATTCCACCCAACCTACTCCTGAAGACAACCAAATTACTTGCCGTAGGACCCCCGAACATGTTCACTGAACCACTAGGAAGAAGAATCTGCAGGAGCTTTAGGTCATCAACTTCCAGCAACAAAGTAGATCATTCAGTCATATAAACTTAACAATCAAAGAGACCTACACCAGCACCTCCGGTTTCCTTCCTAAAATAATTTTAGCAGACTAACAATGCACATTCCACTTAGCCTCCCTATTTGAATCTCTCAGTGATCACCTGATACACTTGAGGAATTATGTAGTGCCCCAGACTTGTGTAGACATTGAGGGCACCTGCTGAGTGACCCGGCTGATTGAAACTTTAATTAAATAACCTTTTGACCTTATTTTTTTTGAGGATGTATATCTGAACTGTTGAGGTAAATGAATAATTGCATATGTTAAACGATTAGCTATGACTATGAAAAATTATGTTGATGGATAATGCTTAACGACTAGCTGTATAGTGATTATGTATTTGGCGACGAAATGTATATTGGATAAGATAAATGAGCAGTTTGAATAAATCATAAATGTTTAACAATACTAGAGTTAGAAACCAGATGATGATTGTTGAGAACAGTGCTACTAATAATTTGTTGTGAGAAGTGTGTGCAGAAACAAGTGAGACGGTTCACCAACGGACACACAAAGGAACATGAAGGGTCGTAGAGTACGGGTAAATCACACACAGAGGAAGCGACGACGATGTCGACTTCCGACAAGAATACCACGCATGAGCAGATAAGCATTGATCCGCTTGCTCAAGAGGAATGCGTGAGGGCGTACGAGGTGGGCCACGACGGAGCTGGTCATGTACGAGTTGAGGGGCGCGCAGTGAGAACGAACTCACTCCTCAGCGCCATTAGTCCCTAGATAGCATGTAGACGGAGGATGGATGGTAACGATTCCTAAAATCCCTACAAGAGTTCCCGCAAGTCAAAACGGAAATATGGTGGCAGAAGGGCCCAACGATGAGGTACCCTGTCGAGAATGGAAAGAATGGACGCAAGGACCCAATGAGGTGGTACCATGCCAAGGAATGGAAACCATGAATGATTGGACCCGACGGAGTGGTGCCAAGTCAGAGAATTAAAAATTAAGGAACCATGAGCCCAACGACGCGGCACCGTGATCCTAGTGAATTTGATTGTTAAATTAAAATGCATAAAAACTTAGGAGAATAACTCTAGATTATTACTTAGCAAATGCATAACAATAGCTTAGACATTTGCACATGATTAGTTATTTTTGTTGAGCATTTAAAATAATAGAAATTATTATTTAGGAGCAAAATAGACTAGACACCTAGTCAACTAAAAGCTAGGAGTTGATTAAAATATCTGGGGGACAAACTAGAGCAAACTTAGGGATGTAGGTGCACTTCCCAGAGAAATTGACACTTGGATGGGTGAGTGTTTTAATTAAATAAATAAGCAAAAATATTTAGTTATGCATGAAGCGACATGTGTCGCAGGAGATTTCCCTTTATAAGGAAGGTTTAAGGAATGGGTAAGGGCCCATAATTTGGACGATTGTCGTAATTTTAGAATGCCTCAAAGACTTGCTGCTATCTAAGGGTTTGGCTAAGAAATCCTGGTGGGAAGGGAAGCCCAAGCTGAATTTCTGAAAAACGTGTGTGAACTCTACGGCCCGACTAGCTCGGGGGTCTGGAAGGAAGAAGAGTACTTCCAGAGTGGTAGGGTGGTTAACCGAGGTGTCCTTCAGTGACCATGGAGATCAGCGACAAATTGCAGTTGCGGCAACCAAGGAATTTCACCCTTCGATCGGAGCTATCATCATTACAGGTTCTATTTGCTTAATAATTTTATTATTATTATTATAATATTCTGCATAATTTAAGTTTATGGATCTACGAATTCTGTAAAGTCTCATATATGTTTAGATTACACTAAGATTTTATATTGAAATCTAAACTTAGTATTTTTGTGGGGCGAATGATTTGAATTCTGGGTCATGTTCTGCACATAAATATTCTGCATTGAAATCCAAATTTTATTATTCCTGTTGTATAAATGTTTAGAAATCCTGGATCTAGATATTACTTAGTTTTAAGTATACTTCTGCAGATTTGTTTTATTTGGTCGAAATTCTAGATCTGGAGGTCGTTTCGTTGTAAATATACTTCTGCAGAGTTGTTTCATTTGGTCGAAATTTTAGATCTGGAGGTCGTTTTGTTCTAAGTTATACTTCTGCAAACTAATTGCTATTGAGTCGAAAGTCTAGATCTGGAGATCCCTTAGTTAAGGATTACACCTGCAAAGTATCTGGTAGATCATGCGTATGGTCCCAAATCTGAAGATTAATGCTGCCTCTGAGATGCGGTAATTTCTTTAAAATCAAAACGCAAGGGTGTGGTGAATCCCGTTCTGTCCAGTCGCCTGAATGCATCTTTCTGTTGAATATCTTAAATCCCCTGTTTTGGATCACTACCTTCAAACCCCGTACGTATAGATCTCTGCGTTATTGTGTTTCCCATTGTGCAAATCTCTGCATTATTTGTTTTCTTTCACATCTCCAGATCGAATATTAAAACTCTGTATTCAATTATAGTTTTAGTTATTCCTATTAAATCTCTGTAATTGAAGAAGATCATCAACTGAATGAAGAGCTTCTCTACAAGGTCGATCGTTTCCAATCTCTGTGTTTAATTCAGTTTTAAATTCTTTATAATTCTTTTGATTGAGTTTGTGAAATACAGATCTGTAAACTATTAACTTTTTTTTGTTTTTATAAGTTTTCTTCTATTTCGAATTCGAACAGATATGAGAATTCTTTGCTGTAACAATCTATATACTCAGAAAACGTAAAGGTCAAGGTTGCATTTAATGTAATAGAATTTACCTAGAATTTGAAGGGCAATTACAACCAGTTTAGGAATTTGGATACGCCGATGTGAATTGGATTCATATGGGCTTTAAAGAAAAAGAAATCACAATCAATTGATGAGATCTGGGAAACGTCACTGGATCTAGATCCACCCTGGTTTTAAAGAGAAGAAATTTAATCGATTAACAGAAAAAGGTATAAATGGCTATGTTGTATATTATGACTGGGTAATCTGCCTAACACACAAAGTCGGTTCAGTTACATCTTGTATTTGATAAGTAGCAAAAACTCTGAGTCATTATATTTATACTGGTTATCTGAATGCTTAACTTGAACCGTAATTAATTTAAATATAGGCTTTATTTCCAGATCCGGTTCCATATGTAGACTTCAGCACTAGGCTGCCCAGATCGGGTCTGTATCTCAATTACAGTACTCTGATTTATTGCAGATCGGATTTCACATATAATATCAGTATTAGATTACTCAGATCCGGACTGTACTTCGATTATAGTAGTCAAATTTATTTGAGATTAGATTTTATATATATAAACCTTGGTGTAGAATTGAACAGAATGAGACTGTATTACGTTACAGTATTTAGTTTCATTTGTTTCTTTTTACAGACTTTCGTAATTAAATTTCAAGTATGGGGTTGATCAGATTGGATCTAAATCAACTACCGTACTCAGTCTATTGTGTTCAGTTCAGCTTCCTTATCTAACTTCAGAACCAAATTTTCATTATGCAGATTGATGTTATGTATGAACCTTCTTTAACAAGATTTGTCGCCGTAATTGCTATTAATATTCAGAATTAAACTTCAAACATGTAATCGTCTTTTAATTTTTAGAAATTACTTTAAATTTCCAGATCCTTATCGAATTATCTTCATTTCTGGGATCATAACGATTGATTATATAGATCCGATCGTGCATGTGCCTTTTAAAATTCAGAGATAAATTCCAAAGTTCAAAACGTGTAATCGTCTTTTAGTTTCGGAAATTACTTTTAAATTGTCAGATCCTTATGGAATTATCCTTTTGGAATCGTGTTGATTTTATTGGTTTTACATTTGCATTAATTATTGTAATCTGTCGTGCTTTGCATTTAAATTATATTTTGTGACACGCTGCAATCCCCCTTTTGTAATATACATTGTAATTCGTTGAGTTCTCCCTTATATTATATGATTGAACAATGTTGCGTTTACCTTCGTTTTACATTTGCTTCGTTCTACCTTTAATTGATGATATTATACATATGAGAGTGCTGCAGTATACTTCATCTTACTACATAGTTATAGGCGAATTGATGATTATTTTGTAAAAATAAAAATATAATGTATTTTATTTTATGTCTTAACTTGGTGCTGTACCGCGACCCGAACATTATCCCTTGAAGGATTTACTTTATCGAATATTAAATTATGTGAAGCTAAAATTTATTTAGCATGTAGCACAACTTTTGTTAATATGCCCTATCTCCTACTTTAAATATCATGCCACGTTGAAGGAGGTTAGGAAGGTTAATTCGTCATGTTTGTGTAAGTAGTTGAAGGATCAATGTAATCGTTTTATAATCCTTTTTATGCAATGCATATAAACTATTGAAGATAAATGATTCACCTTGAACCACCTTTATTAGATGATGATACGGGTTAACTTACTTTATGATAATACTTTGTATTTAATTGGTAAAAGAAAATAATAAATAATGATTAACTCACTTTATGATAATACTTTGTATGTAATTGATAAAAGAAAATAAATAAATAGTTAAAGGGAAATTTAATTTATTTGAGTGGTTACATTATGCTTATATTTTTGAGGGAAAAATCTAGCTATAGAATAAAGGAACCTTTATGTTGTACTTAATGGTTAGAGAAATATATATTTATATTTATAATAGGTTGTAATTTAGGTGTTTTTAGATTCACTTAAGTTACACTTGTTGATGGAAATTTCTATGTATAGTTGTTGTTGATGAAATACGTTTAGGGTATGTTTTGAATAAATTTTTAAATTAATTGAAATTGGAGAAACATGGAGATATCCAATTCTTACATAAATATGTCAGTGTAAGGTCCTTTAAAAAAAAAATATATATATATATATATATTTTGCTCACTTTGACAAGCCCTACAAATTATTTCTGCAGAAAATAATGTGGGCCTCCCTGCCCTATTCGAACTGCCTTATCTAGGCTGCCTAGGCCTTTTTAGTGGTTAACCTGGTCATTAATGACCTAACAGCTCTGTTCCACCCACCTAGGGGATAATGCCACAATTTTAGGGGTTGTTGTCCCATAACCAACAACTAGTGGTGGAGTGCAAATGCTGACATCTGTCCCATGCCTTCTAACAGCTTCCATTCCTCCTAGTGGATCAGTGAACACTCATTTAACAGTTTGTCTCATGTTTTAATTTATTGAATAATAAATATGTTTATTACAATCATCCTTGACCAAATTTGGTCATAATTACAAAACTTTGTAATTATAATTTAACATAATGTTTTTGCAAATAAAATAAATAGTCTCAAAATTGGGGTAGGTGACAGATGAAGCTAAAGAAGATGCCACACCCCAAACCATGCACCATTGATTGGTTGATCCAAGGATGAGACATATGTGTCAATCAATAATTCCACCTATCCTTTGGAATCAATCCCTTCAAAGATGAGGTACAATGTGATGCTTCCCCACTTGAATTTTGTGATGTTCTTGTAGGAAAACCCTATATGTGGAAACATCATGATGTTTACGAGTCTAGGATCTATAGTGTCATTGTTACTTTGGAAGGTGTTGGCTGATAAAACATGTCCGCTGGCCAACAAGGAAAAGTGGCCCAAACGAGGTCCTTACAACATTTCCTCGCCAGTTTGGATAGCCACATTTCACATGAACAAGGCCCTATTGGATATGGGTGGATTTTCTCTAAAAAATAGAGAGTCTCAGATGTGTGTTAAATCCTATTGTTTAAGGTTTACTATTTCTTAATGATAAAAAAGCATAAACTAAAATATACTCTAACTATTACCAGGAACTAGCTAATTGCCTATATTAATCTAACTACAAAAAACTTAAATTTTAGTATCTACTAAGTAACACAACCGATCTAAAATAATTACTTCTAACTATGACGTATCTCATATGAGAGCCAATTTCAAAACTATTACTACTATTAAAAATATGAATTAATGTCATGTCCCCATCCCATTAGCACCTTGGTCAAGTCACTAGCCCATTACATTCCCGTGAGACCTAGTGAAAATCATCAATAATTTGGGAATTAAGGCTTTTCCTAAGTTTTCCTAGCACCACATGGAAATAAACTATTGGAGGCCAATTAATCTAAGTCAACTAAGGAATCCCAAGCAAGGTTGGGGAGGACAAAATGGCATCATAGGAATCTTATCCATGGTGTGGAAAGGTTCATTAAACATCAAGAAGATTACTGGGATATTTTGAACAAGTAATAATTGCCTAGTAATTAATTGTTCATGATTCTCATCAAATGTTGGACCAAGTCCCTAGCCCATCTAGTCCATATGGGTTTAGGAGAAGAAAACATTAATTGTTGGGATTAATTTTGAATAAGGAATTAGTAGCTAGGAAATTTAATATTTCTAATGTTTGTGATGATCCATAATTATTTTTATTTTCATGAATAAAGTAATGTTTCGATAAGTGTTAGTGATTATGTGGCCAGGAGGTTGCATAGGGGATAAGATTTTGACCATAAGAAGCTTTCCAAAGAAGGAAGTTAGAAGAAAGTAGTCAAGGCTAGAAATAAATGGAAAACAAGGAAACTAGATAAAGCAAAGGAAAGTTGGCAGAAGGGAAAAAAGCAGTGGAAACCCAGAATAAAGCATTAAAAGCAAGAAAAGCAGGTTGAAAGCGGAAAAGTAGTGGAAAAATAGAATAAAGCAATACAAGCAAGAAAATCAAGAAAAGCAGACTAAAAGTAGAAAATTAGATAAGGAAAAAAGAAAAGTAGGATAAATTAGTAAGGCAGAAAAGAAAGATAAAGCAGGTAAAGCAGAAATCAAAAACAAAAAGCTTCAAAAAGCAACAAGTCCTAAAATTGCTGATAAAGGTGCATTGGGCTAGGTAGCTTACACAAGAAAGTATAGAGAGATTTCCTAATTTTTGAAGATAAGAGATATTGAAAAAAGAAAGAAAGAAGGAAAAAGGCTCAAGGAAAGAAACATAGGATAAATTTAGCCAAGGAGGGAAAATTCATGATGCAAGTGGGTCCAAAATGCAAAAGCAACTTGCCAAAGAAGCCCCACTCATCACTAAATTCGAATTTCATAGATGGAAAGTCCTAGAAGGCATGAAGATAAGCTCAATTATGAAAGAGAAGTTTATAAAAGGAGGATTAAAATTCCATTTCACATATTTTGGCTGATTATGTTTTGATGTGGATAGCTCTTGAGCTCTCAATCCGACTTGGGAGATGTGCCCCTAGTCACAACTGGGAGATGTGCCCCTATTACTTCAACTAGATGATTCTTTATTTAGATGTTTGGATGATGGTATCCATCCATTATCATTGATTTTGTTGAAGGTACTAAATCTTATTCAAGTATGGTTTGAAATTTAGAGAAGTCTTGAAGTCTATGATTCAAATTCTCAAGTATTCTAGTGTTTTTCAGTGATAATTGATTGTATTCAAAGATGTCAAGTCTTGGTACTATTCTGAGAATACTATTGGATCCCATTTTATTTAATTATTTTTATGTTGAACCTATGATATCATTCATGAAATTTTATAATGCAGAGGTCTGAATTATTATGATTTTTCTCTAACCCTTCTAGATTTGCATAGATTTTGATTAGTTTTCAGTATTGCTTTAGTTTACCATCTTCTACTCAATGGATTTCGATTATGTCAGTTACTAATTTCAACTAATATCATAATGAACACAATAAATGTATGATTTTTCAAATTCAATGGTCCCTTAAGCTATTTGGGAGATCCTGAATATCAACTAGTTGTGCAATCTCTGTGCTACCAAATTTTCTTGATGATCTCAAATTTCACCAAACCAATTCTGAATGTTATTTTTGAATTATGATAGAGATATTGGGACTTATACACAATTCATCCACTTCCATCAAGCACCATAAGCCATGGATCTCCATAGAAATCTTGTGGACAATTGCCTTGTACTCTTGGGTTTAGCCAAAGGGGTCTACCTAGGCATGTTGAGCTCAGATAAAGTATTGATGCCGAAGTAGGTATCATGTAAAGGATTTTTACACTTTCATAAAACTTCAATTTAATCTTTACCAAGTATTAAAATGGTTTTGGAGTCCACTTTCAGTGTTTGTACAAGTTTTCTTTAAAACTAGTCATTATTTTTCTTCAATCTTCTTCCTAGTGTCCATTACATCCATAAAGGTACATTAAAATTAAAAATTAAAACTGATATGAAATAATATTAAGAACAAAGTTAGCATTCACTCATAACAACATTAATAATTGCTTACACAACTCATAAAATAACAAAGAAAATTATTATCATATGGATTATATAATCATTTGAACATATTTTTTAATAACATGTGTTCGAAGATAACAAAATTCACTTGCACATAATATCAAAGGATATATGAAAAAAAATATAAAAGTATGATAAAACAAACAAGAGATTATGATATTGAAATAAAATTCAAGATAATACTAGTAAGCAAAACTGTTGCACAACTTTGTCTTTGAACAAATTCTAAACAATGATAGTATAACATTGGATATAAGTGAATCCTATATATCTTCTCCATGCTCCTCCTCGAACTCCCGAAAGACTCATTGGACTTCGACTTATATAGATTTTACAACACAACCAACATACCAACTTTCTAGGTCAAGTCATTAAACTAATTACAACTAACACTTCTCAAAATAGATGACCAAAAAAGAATTGTTTTAATACAATGTGATGACACACCTAACTATCCTCATCCAAATATAAATAATACAACAAGATATGCCACTTGTATTTGAATATGAAGGAGTTCGTTGAATATGATCAACATTGGAGTGACCGAGCACCAGTTGTAGAGAAGCTATTTTAATCCTATTTTGAGTATTAATGATGAAAGCAGGAATATAGGAAATTCATAGGCCTATCTGGAAAACATGAGCATATTCATGATAGGACAAAACTAAAAATGAAACCTTCCATAACAAATCCAATTTAATAATTATATTTAAAATTTCCCAATAATTAACAAGACTATATTAAGGAATAAATGTATTATAAGAATGCCTATAGAATCTATGATTCTGTAGGTGTTCTCATACTAGTAACCAAAATTAAAAATGATGAGGCGTATGATAAAATTGTTTACTTCGGTTTTGAGCCATAACTAGGAATCATAGGGAAATAACACCTATACAGTAACAAGGATCCAAAAATAAAAAAAAAATAGATAATGAAAATATATGTGTATAAAACCCTATGTGCCACATCAACTGACACTTGTATAGGAGTAGCTCTCCTTTCCTCTTTGAGTTTTTCTTTAAGTGTGGTTATTTTTTCATATTGGATTTGTATCGTTTGAACCATTTCTTATTTTTCCAAGCCATTACATTCTTTTGGGCCTTGTATTTATCTTTATTAGCCTTCATAGCCTCCCATTTCTCAACAAGCATAACCACATCAAACTTCAAGATAGAAATTTCATCTTTCATAAAATTGTTAATCAATTTAGATTCTTTGAGATTGATATCTAACCATGAAATCCTTTGTATTTGAGTTTCATCTATAAGCAACTTAATATGTTTAACATTTTGATCATGGGAAAGCTCGCGGTCATCACTCTGGACTTGATTAACCTCCTCATTTAATTAAGCAAAATGGCGATCATCCCTAGCATTCCTAGATTGGGTATAATAGGTTGATGTCAAATGAGAGATTGTTGGACTTAATGTTGTCATTGATGTCAAACAAGATATTTTTGGACTTAAAGTTGTCATGGATGAAAAATGAGAGATTTTGGGACTAAATGTTGAGGTTGTGGTTGAGAATCCTTGAATCCAATTTGAAGAAGTATATATAACAAGGATGTACAATGTCAACACAGTGACAAGACACCAACAACAATTACCAGCAGAAGTGTGAGGTGGTACACATGTCGAAGCATATGTATATATTCATAGTGTGCAAACAATCGATATGTCGAATAAATTTGTGTGTCAAAGTGTTCATGTCTAAGATAAGTCGAAGTAAATACAAATAACAAGCAAGGAGTGCATCAAAGTGTGCACATCAAAGTATGCTTGTCATAGTGTGCAACACAATTGACAAGCCAACCAAGTATTGAAGAAGGATGGGGTACAAGCCCATCATTGTGGTGCACATTCTTTGGATGGTCATTGTGGTCAATTGATTAAATTAAGGTACTAAATAAAACATGTCATCCCTCATGTGGACATAAGAAAAGCTATAAGTAGACAAGGACTAATGCACTTTGTGAGAGGTGTGGTGCAATTGTGGATTACCTGAAGTTTTACTTTCTGGGCTTTTGAAAGGGAGTCAATGGCTAGTTGAGTCAAAGAAGAAGCATAGAAATAGGTCGCATGTCCCATTTGGAATAGCATGGGAGAGATTGAGTGGCACATTACAATTGGATAAGTTAGAGTAATTTATAGTCCAAAAGAAATTAAATAATGCAACAAAATTTGAAGCAAGTACATAATCAAGTCGCACATTGTAATTGGATAAGTTGAAGTTAAAGAAAGGTTGAAAAAACCAATTGATATGTAGAAGGTTGAGAAATTCGAAGTAGATTTCAGTGAAGTACAAATCTAATTCATAGCTGACCTTGGAACATCCTAATCAACAAAGAGACTACATGGTATATGAACAAAATTGTGCACAAAGCAAGTGCGATAAAACAAAACTCATATCAGGGTGGTAGGACAGGGAAAGGACAAGAGATTGAAGTCTCCTTGAAGTTGGATCTTGTAAATCAAGGGGTTGGAGCCTCCTTCCATTCGGTGTTGGTAAATTAGGGAGTTGGAACTTCCTTAGCTTGGTGCCTGTAAATAAATGGGTTGGATCCTCCTTCTAGTTGGTGCTAGAAAATCAGGGAGTTCGTGCTTTCTTCCAGTTGGTCCTGGAAAATAATTTTAATGTAATCTTGTAAATATAATAAAAGAATTCCATGGTTTTTCTCCCATTTGGTTTTCCACATTAAACCTCTTGTGTATTGTGTATTGTTTATGTGTTGATGAATTAATTAATCTTTGAAATAATATATTGTGAAAAACAATGATTCACCCCCCCTCTTAGTATTTTCAACAGTTGGATCATACATAAAACGAAGATCGATTCAGTTAGTTACATCAACATTTTTTCATCCATTCAATGACTCTTCCTTAGATTCACCGAGATTGATAATAGGTGGCTCAACATTTTGAAGGTTTCTTTTGAATAAGAGAGAAGCAACCATGCTTCTAGTTGATGCAGGAGCATCGGGGCCTAGGCAGATCAGTCGAAGATGATCGACAGGAGGGGAGTTGACCAGCAAGGTTGCCGATGACCACTGGTGCGGTGAGCAGGTTGACTTGTTGAAGTCAACAAGTGGAGCATAAGTATTCGGAGTGCAACCGATTGGATCAGCACAGGGGATGTTGCGATTGGTTGAGAATCGATAGGAATTAGTTGATAGATGACAAGTGAAAGGAGTAAGACGTCGGGTAGTCGACGAGTGGTTGAACTACGATGCGACAGGTTTGGAGGAGACAAGTGCGGAGGAAGGGGAGGATTGGAAAACCGTAGAAGATGAGAAATAAGCCGGTAGGAAGGTCAAGATGTGACCGACTACTGTAGCAGGGTCGGAAGGATAGAAAGTCAAGGAACTGTACCTGGTAGTCGTTCAGGGTTGCTGAGGAAGGTATTACAGTTATTGTGAGTTGGTGAAAGACATGACAGGTGATGTCATGGACAGAGGCTATGCAGCATGGCTAGGAGCTGATAGTTTAGGTTCAGAGGATTTGGAAGGATTGACAGATAGGAGGATGCGTGTCTCGGGGATTGTAATCGTCTCGGGAACAACATCAGCAGGGTAGAAGACATAGGAGAGGAAATCAGGGGGGATCTTCAGTATTTGATTAACAGTATCAGAGAACAGATCCGAGAGAAGTTGTGAAGAGTCACACTGGCCGAAAAAGAGAGTTGAGATCGAGCCATAGCTCAGAGTTCAGAGTTGAACCAGGAGAGGGTGAGGTCGACACACAGAGAGAACACACCACAGTTACTTCTAAGTTGTAACGATTGAGGCCGACTATAGTTAGTTATTTGTTTACAGTTATTCCACATTGTAACCGAATTCAGAGAAGTAATATAAAGCCACTTTTGGCATCCTGTTTTACACCTTTTTGTGTAAACATTGTGGTTTGTGTCGTGTGTATTTTTAAGCAAGAAAGTATTCCAGTAAGGTGACTTGCGTTAGTTGGTATCAGAGCGCAGATCATAGAATATCAAAGCAGGAACAAAGAGTCGGAATAAAGTCTGGTTGAGAAGACGACTGTACCAACCGTGACTTGCGTCAGTTGGTATCAGAGTGGAAGAATCCATCGGGTTTGTGATAGTGAGCCTGCAAGTGAGTTGAACAACTCTAGCTGCGGTTGGGTAGAGTTGTGCATGACTTGTTTAAGTCTGGTTACGATTGGACATGTGAGAGTTTCAACAGAGGTTGGAAATGGCTTAGAGAGGCGTTAATGTCTGAATACGAAGGATGCGTGGTGCAGCAGCTGTCACAGTGGATCGTGAGATGTTCAATGAATGCATCAGAACGATGTGAACTTTGACAAATGAAGTCGCGGTGATCAAAGAAAGCCAGAGGCGTGGTTGTATTCCTGAAGTACTAGACCACAACGACGAGGAAGTTGAAGAGGTGGAAGCTTAGGATGAAGCCGCAGAGGAACCAGAGGAAAAACTGATCAAACTCCCAACGGATATGAGAGTTCAGGCGAAGATAGACATGCGTATGTACTTGAGAAGCTTGGACCCAGAACATTTGATCGATTGGTTCAAAGAGATGGAGAAATACTTCAACATAGAGCAGATCGAGCATCCTAAATGGGTTAAGACTGCATGTCTAAGGTTGAAGGGTCATGCCTCGTTGTGGTGGTACAATGTACAGGCTGACAGACTCAAGAAAGGCAAGGAGAAAATCAAGTCTTGGGACAGAATGGTTTCCAAGTTGAAGGGAAAGCTCTTGCCAAATGACTATGTGATTTCCTTGTTCAGGAAGTTACAAAAATTTCAACAGAAAGAAATGACCATGAAAGAGTACACAAAGGAGTTCTACCGATTGTCGATTTGGTCAGGACAAGCTGATGAAGGAGAATAAGTTGTCGCTAGATACGTGAATGGCTTGAAATATGTTATTCAGGATGAACTCAACATGTCGAGATTCAGAACAGTCGATGAAGCCTACTAGTTAGCTCTGAAGGTAGAAGAGAAGCTGTCAAGAAAATCCACAGTGACCAGGGGAAGGATGACTGGTTGGGGTGCGAAAAATGTCTTCGCGAAAGGCCAAAGTAGAGGGTACAGGAGGGAAGGTGTTGAAGATAGCCAACAAACAAAAGGGACGTCGATAGGGAAAGCGCAAGAAAACCGATGCGATGGTCATGAGAATCGCGGTCGAGGTGCGTATAGTCGAAGTGGTCCATCCAATAAGAAAGGAGCTAACAGACCAGCCATAATTTGTTACAAGTGTCGAGGAATGGGACACAAGGCATATAAGTACCCAGAAAACTTACATGTTGCAGAGGAGTCGAAACCCAGACATCGAAAGGATGAGCAAGTCGATGATAGCGAAGAATCGGCATCCAACAGTAGTGGAGGTGAAAAGAAGAAGAACCGGACTCTAATGGTTCAGAGGACCTTGATCTAGGAATATCAACATGACCCGATGGAACCAACACAACGGAAGGTGATCTTTCAAATGAAGGTGCAGATCGGGGAATGGCATTGCAAAACCATAGTTGATGGTGGAAGCACGAAGAATCTTGTGTCGACGAAATTCATTGACAAGATCGGGTTGAAGTGTCGAGAACACCCACACCCCTACAATATCTCATGGTTGCAGAAAGGACACCATGTCAGGGTGACCAGACAGTGCCTGATCAACTTCAGAGTTGAATGATTAGAGGACAACGTACTGTGCAATGTAGTTCCGATGGATGCATGCCATCTATTGTTAGGAAGACCATGGAAATATGATCGAAAAATGATCTATGATAGTCGAGCCAACACAGTCACAATGTGGAAGAATGGCATGAAGAGGACTCTTAAGCCGAGGCGAGAAGAGCTAGCCGACACTAGGTACGGCGAGAGCAATCTTTGGGAAAAGCGATTGTTGATGAGCACCGCAAAGGAATTCCTCACAGAAGAGAAGAGGCAGTCAGGATTTTTTGCGATCATTCCAAAAGGACCATATGTTAAAGGAATGACCAGGGAGGAGAACATTTCGGTTGAGATCGAGGAGTTGCTCCAAGAATTTAGGGACATAATGGCTGATGAGAAATCAATGGGATTGCCGCCGACAAGGAGCATATCCCATCAGATCGACTTGATTCCAGGGTCGAGTCTTCCAAACAAAGAACCATATAGGATGAGTCTGACAGAGGGCAGGAACTAAACCAACAGGTCCAAGAGTTGTTGGACATAGTATTAATCAGAGAAAGTCTGACCCATGTGTAGTACCAGCAGTATTGACACTGAAGAAGGGTGGGGAATGGAGAATGTGTACCGACTCCAGAGCCATCAACAGGATCACGATCAAGTATCGGTTTCCATTACCGAGGATGGATGAATTGATGGATTTCCTAAGTGGAGTGACATACTTCACAAAAATAGACCTGAAGAGTGTATATCACCAAATTAGGGCCAGAGAAGGAGATGAATGGAAGACAACATTCAAAACAAGAGAAGGGTTGTACGAGTGGTTAGTCATGCCATTTGGGTTGACTAATGCACCTAACACATTCATGAGATTGATGAATGAAGTGTTGAAACCATTTCTAGGAAAGTTTGTCTTAGTCTATTTAGACGACATTCTGATTTTCAGTCGAACTAAGGAAGAACACTTGGAGCACGTTCAACAAGTATTGCAGAAATTGCAGGAAGAAACGTTGATGGTAAACCTGCAAAAGTGTTTCTTCATGAAGAAGTAATTTGTGTACTTGGGATTTGTAATCTCGGGTAAAGGGTTGGTGATGGACCCAGAGAAGGTGAAGGAAATAGTGGATTGGCCGGAACCGACAAGTAGGACTAGAGCAAGAAGTTTCCATGGACTTGCTAGTTTCTACCAGAAGTTCATTCGAAGATTCAGTCGAATTTGTGCACCATTGACAGAATGCATGAGAAAGGGTGAGTTCAAGTGGACGGACGAAGCCCAGAAAGCTTTGGATGAGTTGAAGGAAAAGGTCACTGAGAGCCCAGTATTAGCACTCCTAGACTTTGACAAAGTATTCCAGGTCGATTGTGATGCAAGTGGAAGGACAATTGGAGCAGTGTTGAGCCGGGAGGGCTGACCAATTGCATTCTTTAGTGAAAAGCTGAATGGAGCGAAGCAGAAGTATTCGGTCTATGACCAAGAGTTTTATGCTATCGTTCAAGCGCTAAAGAAGTGGAGGCATTATTTGTTTCCCAAGGAATTTGTGTTGTACACAAATCACCAAGCACTGAGGTATTTGAACACTCAGTCGAAATTGGATCAGATACACATGAAGTGGGTGGAGCTACTTCAAAGATATACATTCGTGTTGTGACATAGGTCGGGCAAGTCGAATAAAGTTGTTGACGCATTGAACAAGAGATTTGTGCTATTGAGAACAACGACTGTTCAGGCAACAGGGATAGAATCGATAAAGATGGAGTATGAGACCGCCAAGGATTTTGCGAAAGCATGGAAGGCTTGTCGTGAACCTTGGAGTATCGACAGAACTCCATATTTGAGTTACTTCATCCAAGAAGGTTATCTGTTTAGGGGAAGTCAGTTGTGTATTCCCAGAGGATCACTAAGAGAAAACCTAATCTGAGAGTTTCATAATGGTGGGTTAGCAGGACACTTTGGCTCGAAAAGACTAAAGCACTGGTTGACAAGAAGTATTTTTGGCCAGGGATGTCGATAGATTTCGGAAGATGGGTTCGACAATGTCAAGTTTTCCAGTTGGCAAAGGGAAGGAGTCAAAACACAGGGTTGTATACACCATTGCTGGTACCAGATAACCCTTGGGAGCATCTTAGCATGGATTTTGTGTTAGTATTACCGAAGACTCAGCAAGGAAGCGATTCGATATTTGTTGTAGTTGACAGATTTTCGAAGATGGCGCATTTCATACCATGTAAGAAGACGAGTGATGCCACAGGGATTGCTATACTATTCTTCAAGGAGATAGTCAGATTGCATGGGTTGCCAAAGAGTATCATGTCGGATCGAGATACCAAGCTTATGGGGCATTTCTGGAGAACCCTATGGAAGAAAATGGACACAAAGTTGTAGTTTAGCTCAGCATACCATCCACAGACAGATGGACAGACCGAGGTGGTCAATAGAAGTTTGGGAAACCTTCTGAGATTTCTAGCAGCCGACAGACCCAAGCAGTGGGAGAATGTGTTGGCACATGGGAAGTTTGCATACAACAATTCTGTGAATTGGTCGAGGGGATTGAGTCCATTCCAGATTGTTCAGGGGAGAATCCCACATGGAGTGGTAGATTTTGTTGAGTTGTCGACATAAACCAAGAAGAGCGCGGATGCAGAATCGTTCGCAGAGCATATGCATGAATTCCATGAAAATGTGCAAAAGTGCATAGAGAAGAGTAACACGGCATATAAGTTGAGGGCCGACAGGAAAAAGAGGCTACAATCGTTCCAAGAAGGGGATTTAGTCTATTCATATTTACGAAAGGAGAGATTTTTGACAGGAACATACAACAAGCTGAAGCTGAAAAAGATAGGACCATGTAGAATTCTGAAGAAGATTTCAGAGAATGCTTATGTGTTGGAATTGCCGGAAGACTTGAACATTTCAGCAATGTTCAATGTTTTAGATCTGTACAAATTTGAAGAGGGGTCAAGCAATGGAAGCAAGGAGGTGATAAGCATCGACTGGATAGACCAAATTCGAAATCGACACAAGAAAGAGATCACAGAAGTAATCAAAGAGCATGAGGTTGGATGAACGCGTAGCGCACGGAAGAAGAAATACTTGGTGTGATGGAAGGATGACGAGTTGCAGGAGGCGACATGGATTTCTGAAGAATATTTCAAGAGACTGACAGAGCAGTCAAATTCTTTTTTACTTGGGGAGTCTGATGTAGGAGCATCGAGGCCTAGGCAGATCAGTCAAAGTTGATCGAAAGGAGGGGAGCCGACCAGTGGGGTTGCCGATGACCACTGGTGCAGAGAGCAGGTTGAATTGTCGAAGTCAACAAGTCAAGTAGAAGCAGTTGGAGTGCGATCGACTGGAGCAGCACAACGGATGTTGCGATTGGTCGAGAATCGATAGGAATTAGTCGATAGACGACAAGTGAAAGGATTAGGACATCGGGTAGTTGACGAGTGGTCGAACTACGACGTGACAGGTTTGGTGGAGCCAAGCACGGAGGAAGGGGGGGACTAGCGAATTGTAGAAGATGAGAAACAAGCCGACATGAAGGTCAAGATGTGACTGACTACTATAGCAGGGTCGAAAGGATAGAAAGTCAAGGAACTGTACCTGGTAGCCATTCAGGGTTGCTGAGGAAGTTATTATAGTTATTGCAAGTTGGTGAAATACATGACAGGTGACATCATGGACAGAGGCTGTGCAGTACGGCTAGGAGCTTATAGTGCAAGTTCGCAAGATTTGGAAGGATCGACGGATAGGAGGATGCATGTCTCGGGGATTGCAACAGTCTCAGAAACAACAGCAGTAGGGTAGAAGACATAGGAGAGAAAATCAGGGGGGATCTTCAGTATTTGATCAGCAGTATCAAAGGACAGAGCCGAGAGAAGTTGTGAAGAGTCACACCGGACGAAGAAGAGAGTTGAGATCGAGCCATAGCTCAGAGTTCAGAGTTGAAATAGGAGAGGGTGAGGTCGACACACAAGGAGAACACACCACAGTTACTTCTAAGTTGTAACGGCTGAGGCCGACTGTAGTTAGTTATTTGTTTATAGTTATTCTGCAGTGTAACCGAATTTAAAGAAGTAATATAAAGCCACTTCTGGCATCATGTTTTACACCTATTTGTGTAAACATTGTGGTTTGTGTTGTGTGTATTGTTAAGCAAGAAAGTATTCCAGTAAGGTGACTTGCATCACTAGTCAACCTACAGGTGGCCACATCAACTAAAAGTTTGCTAGTTTGACCATCACATTCATTCTTGACCCTTTTATGTTTAGATTTATGATTTTTAGATTTTTCACCTAACAATTCTTTTCCCTTTTCTTTGAAAGATGAAAAATTGAACTTAGGGTCATAGAGAATAGGATGGAATTCATTTTCATGATTAAAATCTTGAGAATTTTTCACATAGTGAGTAGATTGTCGGCCATTAATAGAACCAAAAATCCTAGGTTTTCCTGTAATTGAATTAATAGAAAAACCCCGAGCTTTAGAATGCAAATCATTAGAGGGTTTGGATTCAACATGATCTATAGGTACTTCATCAGCAGGTAAATCACTTTTAGTATTTTTTTGTTCCCAAGCCCTATGTTCTCTTCTAGTTTTTGGTTTGTATTAGGGCCAACGTTAATCATCCCCAAATCCATTGCGAGTTAATAAGTTTTCCCATGTATCACCTAATTGATGAAGTCTATGTTGAATCAAAATTTTAATTAGTCTATGGTGAAAAAATATTCTCTCTTTGTCTCCCATGGTATTCTGCACTATTATAATCTACCTTTCCATATGTAAGACACACTAAGAATAAAATTGAAGGGAAGGCAATGACTAGTTTTAAAGAAAACTTGCACAAACATTGAAACTAGACCCAAACACCCTTTTAAAAGTTGGTAAAGGTTCATTTTCAGGTTTATGACAGTAGAATCAGCCTATACAATCTCCATACTTTGATATAAACACTTTCTCTGATACTCAACATGCCTGGGAAGATTTCCTTGGTAGATCCAAGGTTATCAATGCACATTCGCAGAGGCATTATGTGGCGATTAACCGGATATGGTTACTGATGGAAGTGGATGGATTTTGTATAAATCCAAATACCTCTATCAGAATTAAAAAATATAGTTCATACTTGGTTTGGTTAAATTTGGGATTATGGAGTACATTTGGTAACACTAGGATTACAAAACTAGTTAATATCCAGGATATCCCAAAAATCATAAGGTGCTAATGAATTTTAAAAATCAGACATGTTTTGTGTTAATTAGTGTCTTATTTGACATTAGGAACTAATAGAATCAAAATCCATTGAGAAGAAGATAGTAAACTGAAGTAATACAGAAAACTAGTTAAAATCTATGCAAATCTAGGAGGGTTCAGGAAAACTCATAATAATATAGACTTATACATTATCAAAGTTAATGATGGATATAACAGGTTCAAAATAACATTAAATACATCAAATGAGAGCCAATAGTATTCTTATAATAGTCTTAATACTTGAAATTTTTCAATACAATCAATTATCACTCGAAAAGATTGAAATACTTGAGAATTTGAATCACATGCTTCATGAAACCTTATGTGAACTTCAAAACAAACTTGATTCAGATTTAGGACCTACAATAAAATCAATTACAATGTCTTAATTCCATCATCCAAACATCTAACTGAAGAATCAACTAGTAGAAGCAGTAGGGGCACACCTCCTAGCTGTGACTAGGGGAACATCTCCCAAGTTGAAATGAGAGCTCAAGAGATATCAACATAAAAAAATAATTAGCAAAAATATGTGAGTGGTGCACTCTTCCTTGTATTTATAGGCTGAATTAATTCTTGTGCTAGCTACCTAGTCCAAGACACCTTCATGAGTAAGTTTAAAACTTGTTGCTTTCTGAAGCTTTTGTTTTTTCGTTTTGCTTTACCTCCTTTATCCTGCTTTATTGATTTTAGTTTTATTTCTTTATTTTATTGCTTTATTATGCTTTTCCATTGCTTTTCTTCTTTAATCCTTATTTTCTTTCTTTTACTACTTTAGTATGTTTTTCCACTATTTTTTTGTTGTGCACTACTTTTTCTACTTTTTCTGCTTTCTGACAGTTTTTCCTTGCCTTATCTAGTGTCCTTAATTTTCATTGTTTTCTAGCCTTGAATGCTTTCTTCTAACTTCCTTCTTTGGAAATATTCTTATGGAGAAAATATTATCTCCTATGCTCCCTCTTGACAACATACTCATTAACATTTATCCAAACATTACTTTATTCATGAAAATAAAAATACTATGGATCATCACAAACATTACAAATATTAAATTTCCTAGCTACTAATGCCTTGTTCAAAATTAATCCCAACAATTAATGTTTGCTTATCCTAAAACTATGGGGACTAGATGGGTTAGGAACTTGGTCAAATGAAATGACAACCTTCTTCCCATCCTACCAAACTTCCAAGCTCTTCTATGGACTTGGTCCAACAATTGATGATCATCATTAGCAATTAATTACTAGGCATTTATTACTTGCCCAAAATATAGCACTAATATTATTGATGTTTAATGAACCATTCCACACCTTGGATAAGATTCCTATGATGTCACTTTGTCCTCCACAAAATTTATTAGGATTCCTTATTTGACTTATATTAATTTTCCTTTAATAATTTATTTCCATGTGGTGCTAGGAAAACGCAGGAAAATCCTTGATTCCCAAATTATTTATGATTTTCACTAGGTCCCATGGGAATCTAATGGGCTAGTGACTTGACCAAGGTGCTAATGGGATGGGGACATGACAACTGTAAGAGCCATTTTCCTAAGGCTATTGAGAAAATAGTATGGCATATCGAGAGCATGGCCTTTGAATATCCGTAAGAACCTTAAATGATAAATGTAGTTAGTATAAAATCGACCTTCAGAAGTTAAATAACTCATAATAGTTTGAAGGGAATATTGCCATCATTTCTGGAAGAGTTTCATGGGAATGCCTCCATTGATGTTCACCTCATCCTTTAGGTGTTTCAAGAACTATTTCCATGAGTTTTATCGAAGCTGAATCACTTTGAACCATTTCTCCCTTTCATGTGGGAGCTCAGTTGCTTCAGCAACAAAGGCCTATGATAAATGCATATCTAGCTCGCAAATCTACGTGTGTTTGCCATCAAAATATAAGGCAAACAACCTGGTTACTACCTGATTATGGCCATCAAAATTATTGAAGAAGGAAACCAAGATAATTTTATGAAGTTGACATAATAGTTCTTCATTGGCTTCAAAAATATCATCCCCACACTTCTCAAAATGATTCATTGGAGCCATAGAGAAAATGAGGGTTTGAAAGGGTAACAAAAATCCTGAACCAACATAGAGCAGTAGAATACGTATGTCCTTACCCTTAACATGTGTCGATTGTGTTGAATACTCATCTAGAACACAATAATCTCCATTATATCCTTGTGTAGAGAACCCTCGAGAAAGCTTACTGAAGAATGATAATAATTCATGTTTGATAGACCTAAGGGAAACCTTGATTTTTGTAGTCACTTAAATCAATGATGGACTACCCTCGTTAGTCATTATGATTAAATGGACATTACAAATTTTTAAAATCCCGTATACAGCTAGAGATCCAATGTTTAAATGATAATTCACAAGGTATAAACATATGATTAATCTGATCCACGATTTATTGTTAAACAGGGTGAATTTGATAATCATATTTCATAATGTGAATGAGTGGTAGGTCTTAGGGATTTTAGATATAGGAATGAGAGGTCAATTATGATATATCAAAAGATAATGTAGAAATAAATGAGAATGGTCAAAATATTATACACCGTTACGCATGATAGAACAACTTTGACCACCTCATTTAAGCTTAAATTGAATGCACTCTACCACTATGAAATTCAAACAACTTATGAATTTTAGGAGTTGATATAAGTATTTTAATTACTGGCCATGTTGGTAAAATAAAATATGAAAGTAATGGGTTAATTTCACAACACTTTTGTTATAGATCAGAACTTCCTATGGCTTGTGGTAGACCACAACAGATAGAGTGACACTAGAAATCAAATTAATTATCAAGTATGCTATATAAATAAGAAATGCCAACAACAAAGATAAAACTACTACCTCAACCGGATGTTCGAAGAAGACCACAATTAAGCATGCCATCCAATGCTCCTTACCTACAACTTGTCCTCAATGAAAAATATATACAGTCATATTGTTGGAGGATCCTAGTCTGCTAGCCATCTAGGTCCTCCAACCGACTATGTGTAGGTCCCAACTTGTTATCCTTAACTTGTCAGTCGATTGAACCGAAAAGATAATTAGGTAACTGATTGTAATATGCATAAATATAAGTTGGAGAAATGCATCAGATACAAATATATACTTGATCTCTATATATACTTTGTACAATATCTACTAAATAATATAATACTTGTTTCTTCTATATCCATTACTTTGTCTTGTCTATTATCTCGTGAATGCTTGTGTGATATTACATGATGTATTGATGGTAACTATGCAGCTTGATTGACTGCAACATTGGTTTTGTTGATGGTGGTAAATCCATGAGCTGAAAATAAGTATGAACCTATGATAACCGAGGGATAAATCAAAGAATGGTGGGATAGAAACATAGAAAATTACTTGCAAAAATATGCTAGACGAAACAAGTTAACTATCGCTCAAGCAAGAGCGAAGTTATTCTCTGAAATACATGAGAAGTTTTTTAGGCCGTTCCATGCGCACTGAAGAATATCCTTGATGAGAAGGCCATAGAATGAAAGAGATCAACAATTCCTCACAAAATTAATCAATGGAGGATGAACAAATATCTACGAATAGTGTGAAAAACGTGCTGACAATTTTGGCCAAGAATGTGTAATTGAAGAGCGAGTCTCTATAGTCGACGTTGAAAAGAGATTTTACACCAATCTAACTAACCAATTTCAGTGTACACTACCGGCACTTCTGTTCAAATTCTTGATCAAGAAAGGCATAAGACACATCATCAAGCCACGACCACTTTTACTACCACCTCTTCCAAATTCCAATTGGGAGGAAAAGAGAAAGAGTGGGAGAAGTTCGTGAAAGAATGAGATTGGAAGAAATTCTTGAGCAAATGAATTGTCCTACCACCCTAGTCTCTTAAAATCCTTCAGTTCATCAATGGGGGGGTATCTGACCACGTGTCAGGTAGAATAGATGTCTGACAGTCAACGGATGAAGTAAAAGATGACCAACGCCGAAAAAGTCACAAAAAATTGACAAAGAAAGAATGGAAATACATAAGATTAGTTCAAATATTCAGAAAATTGAACTAGAAAATGGAGAAAAAGGCGAGAGGAGATAAGGGAGAAGACCAATGTGCTCTAGAAAAAACAAAACGAAAGTCGGGTACAGTGACAGACGAGGCAGGAAATCCACCTGAGTCGATCCAAGATCACCAGGTTGTAGACATTGATGAGCCATTGTCACCTATGGACAGAGATCAGTGGATTGAGCATGGTACAAATCTACAAGTAAATATACATGAGATCATAACTCCAAAATCACCGCTGTAGTTAACTCATGGAGTTAGAGTGCAAGAAATTGTCAAACGAGACTTGGGACTTCATGTTGGTCAGTATAGTATATGGAGTCTACGATACCTAGAAGTAAATGAATCAGAACGACTGTTGAACTAATGTCCACTAGAAGGGAACTAGATCACCTTTCATCCTGATCTCTCTAATATAATCTTTCACCTATGCTATTCACACTGTGATCGACCGCCCCCCCCAACCACTTACAACACAAAGTGAATCGTTGAGTCAGTTGGAGAGTTCGATAAGAAATGTAGTACTAGTAGAACATGCAAAATTTTCCTGGTTATGCACAAAATTTGTAGTAGATCATGAAAATCAGACCGATGACAAAATAATTGACGTTTTAGACTACCCAAACCAAGACAACATAGAGAATGTATTAGTACTTTTTAACGCACATCAAGAAACAGTAGTAGTACCTATAGAAGACCAAATAGTTTGCGTCACCAATGATGGAAGTCGACCACCTTCACCACCGATTAGCTTAGAAATCATACCAGATATGGAAAATTTGACGGGACACATCCCCTTCTATGAAGGAGACGAAGATCCTCGAAGGAACTAGTTTGTATGCGAATTGATATGGGAATCAAATGTTGTGGTCAATGAAGATTGTCAAATGGAACAGTTTGCAAGATCTCTATGTAAAAAATCCCTCACTTGGTATATGAACTACGTAGAAAGAACAATGAATGCAAAAAAGGCTCATATTAAGCAGCAGTTTTGGTCATTCTTTAAAGCCTTCGATAGGAAACAACTAGCAGCGAAAAAATTGAAAAAAATCACCCAAAAGATGACATAAACCATTCGTGAGTACGACAAGAGATTCAAATTTTTTTGATTCGGATCTAATACCAAATTGAAGAGCCTCTACTAATACAATGGTTCTTAGTTGTACTACTACAAATAATCCAAACGCATATCTAGTTGCATGAATTTAATACATACGAAGAAGCATTAAAGAAGGCACTACAAATAGAGATGGACGACGAATACCCAACCAAAATTTTAGACTAGAGCATAAAAGAACAATTGGAAAGCATGAAAATATCCATTCATGAAATTAGCCTATGAGGAGGGGACCTTTGGTGTTCAAACTGTTTAAGGGAAGGACACACAAAAGACACTTGTCGGTATGATGATCGTTGATAGGATGTGCATGTTGTACATACAAAATGATTTTGTGATATCTGTCAATAATATGATCTACATCCAACAAAATAATGTCCATACAAAATGAAGAATGCATAGAATAAATGGTGTTCCATTACGAAGAAAAGTCCCACACCACAACAGAATGCGCTTTGAATTTGAAAAATAAGCCAAATTATCATACTGTATATCAAACAAATACTATGCACCAGAGAGACGACAATGATAGAAATGATCGACACCAAAGAAACAATGGACAAAATAATGATCGATGAGGCAAAAAATACAACTGATGAGGAGGATTCAATGGTCGAGGGAAGAAAAATGGAATTCGAGGACCTCAACCCCACCGTCGACTTCAGTGATTTACATGCTTGAGTGAATCACATCTATTTGCATACTATCCTTGGAAAGACATGACATATCTGAAGTTATGTACAATGTGTGGGGTTGGTGATCACTTTATTGAGGATTTCCCAACCATACTTGAGAAAATTATGAATAAAAAGAGTGTTAATGTCTTGACTAGTGTTCCCAAATGTGAGTTTGTTCAAACTAAGAACTTGCATATCGTAGTCCAACAAGGCACCAAAATTGGCATTGGCAACCCGCAAATCACAAAATTCAAAAGCAAAGACGATTATCCCAATCCAACTGAACAAAAGCAATTGTATAACAATGCCGTAAGAATATTCCAAGAACTTTCCTCACAAGAAGATAATGATGAATCTCGACGGAAAGATATTAATGAATTGATCCAACTAATAACTGAAGAATAAGAAGTTGCAAAGATAATAGACATAATGTATGAACTTAAAAGAAAAAATGACGAAGAAAAGAAGACCAAAAACCTTTGCTGACTGAGCCAAAGGGATAAAAATGATGCTGACCCACTGGTTGATCTAGAAATTGAAGGATACTATGTCCAACAAGTTGTCCTTGATTTCAGATCACAAGCCAACATCATGACTCAAACAACTTGGGAGTGTCTAGGATGACCAAACTATATGAATTAGGAATATACTTAAAACTTGCTAGCCAAGGTCTAATTGACCCAATTGGATTTTGGAGAGATGTCGAGACAACTATCATGGGAATATCAACAAAATTTGATTTAAAAATCATCAACCCTAAGGAAGGATCCAATTCCTTCCCTGCATTAGTTGGTCAACCTTGGGGAAAAAAAATGAAAGTGTCGATCTCACTTGACAAAGACAAGATAAAAATTAAAGGCGACGGAAAGAAAGTCATTGTACCTGTTATCGCTCAAGATTCTCCTGGGTTGCAGCAGAAGGGATCATGAGGTAACTTTTTCAAACCAAGCTTTGGTGGATGGAAACTAGCCTTTCCAACCATAGAGAGGGCTCTCTCTTTCACAATTCACTCAACACTTAGGATATTATTTGCATGGGCTGGCTATGGATAAAAACGGTGGCTAGACCTTCAGATAAGGATTTGTGGGGGTTTTTTCAGCTGGTTTGGTTTAAGGACATGAACACCATTGGGCATGGAGTCAATTTTCAGTGGATTTATAGTCACAAATGACTGATTTAAACCAAAAATTTAGAGGCAGAGGTGAGGTAAATGAGGTTTTTTCAAGTCAAGGATATCATCAAATGAAAGAAGAAAAGGGAAAAAATTCCATCACTGAGTTAGAGCATTTGCAAATGAATTCTAACATGCAACTTCAAGAAGAAAGGGTGGAATACCTAGTCATATGCATCTGAAGCATAAAATATGAATTTCAGACTATGTAATCTTGATCTAGATATTGCAAAAGCAAACAATCAATGGACATACAAATGAAGAACACATGCATTGAAAATAAAAGACATCAAAACACTCATCACAAGAATCTCTGCTCTAGAATCGGGTCTTCTCATTAATTGAAAGGATGAGTTTAATACATACGCAGAGTGTTTTTTCACTCAGAATCCAAAACATCCAACGCTTTGATTTAATTCAAAATATGCCTTTATAGTCTTACAAAACATCAAATAACTTCTAACTAACTAACTAACAACAATCTAGAATTGGTAAGGACTAGGCCGTTAAGGGCGAACTGCTCAAACCAACTGCCTCTGAGTCTATTAGATGGACATATGGGAAACTCTGTGTGTTGTCTGCGTGCATTTGGGCCTTGGAAATGTTAAGATTCAATATGCTAAGACAAAAAATATCAGCATTTCAATTCATTTGTTGATGTATATGTAACTTCGGAATGTATTTCATCTATGTATTTCATATATATTTATTGTACCCTTATTAGAGATGTGTTATTCCTCTATAAGGAAGTGTCATCATGTGGATTGACAAGTGTTGCAAGTGTGTGTACTTTTCGATGGGTTATTAGACCACCATGTGTGGGGTCGGCCCTGAAAGATATATTATATTGTGGATGTTTCTAGATAGACAAGTCAGCCCCATAGTGTAACTGAGCAAACAGGTTAAGTATAAATAGAGATCGGGAGATCTCTATTTGATCACTCGAAAACTCACACTTCTCTCTCTTAGAAGTGGCGCACTAGTGAGGAGGAGGATCATCTGCTACTAGGAGACTATCTCAGTGTATTTTGGTTGTACTTTGGTTGAGCCATTGCTCTCTCTATCTCTGAGGAAGTGGTGGGGTTTTTCACCTTAGGTTTTTCTCCACGAAAACTCTGTGTCTCTTGCCTCTCATGCTTTTGATTCTTATGATGCTTGTCATGCTTATTGTGATTGTTATGCATTGATATACTGTACATGTTATTCTCTTAGTAAATATCCTAAAGTACTGTGAATTAATGCTCAAAATTTAACATGGTATCAGAGCTAACCTGAGAAGAAGACATTTTGCAGTGACGAAAACTTGAGTTTCTTGTTTATTGGGTTTATCTCCACAGATTTTGGAAAGGCAGTATAGTAGATTGACTCTACTCATCAAGGAGAATCTATCTGTCCAATTATAATTCAATTCTGAGCATTTTCAGATTTGGCCCTAAAAATTAGGGTTTCCACAAAAATAGAAATTTCTGAAATATGAAGACATAGCTGGAAGCTCCTTGCAAAAATCAAAGTTTAGAGATTTGGATCGAGATTTTTGGCTGGGTAGATTTCTGGGAAACTCAAACCCTAATTCAGGGCTCTCCTTAATGAACCCGAGAGGACAGAAAGACAAATCTGAAGGGTAAATCTTTGCTGATCTCAATTTCTGATTACACCAGGCTGATCAGCTCATCAAGGTGCATCTTTCTATCCTTTTAGAAAGTTGAAATTCACATTTTGAATTTTTAGGGGTTTTCTGACAAACCGTAATCTGGGACAAGATCCCGTTTTCAACATTTCAAGTGGTAAGACCTAAATATTTTCTATTTCCATTTGAAGTACTCTTTAAGATGTCTCACCACACTAAGCTTGAGGATAAGCTTGAAGGGGCTGATAAATTCCAAGCTTGGAAGTATAGGATTTGGTTAATCCTAGAAGAGAATGAGCTGGACTCATATATAAAAGAATGCATCCCTATCCCAGAGGATGAAGAGGCTAAGGTTTTGCATAAGAAGAACTTGGTCAAGGCAAAGAGAATCATTGTTGATTCTATCAAAGACCATCTCATACCCCATGTGTCTTCTCTAAAGACACCTAAGGAGATGTTTGACTCTTTGACCAAGCTATTTGAAGGGAAGAACATAAATCGAAAGATGACTCCACGGAATCAATTGAAAGGGGTCAAGATGTTGAATGGAGAAACCATTCAATCTTACTTCTCCAAGGTCTCTCAGATCAAGGAGCAACTTGAAGCTGTGGGTGAAGTAGTGGACAATGGTGAAGTTGTTATGACCACCCTCAATGGCCTACCTAGGTCATGGGACTCCTTTATTTAAGGAATCTGTGCAAGAAAGAAACTGATCTCTTTCAGTAAACTGTGGGAGGAATGCTCTCAAGAAGAAGCTATACTTGTAGCTCATGAGGAAAAGATGGGAGGTGAAGATCAAGCTCTCACATCTCACACCAAAAGAATCAAACCCAAGAAAGAGAACTCTCTCTATAAGAGATCCTATCAAAAGAATAAGAAGGATCGAAGATGCTTCACATGCAATGAGAAGGGTCACTTTGCTTCAGATTGTCCCAAGAACAAAAGGGATAATAACAACAACTCCAGCAAGAAGAAGAAGGGAAGCAAAAGAAAGTTCCATGCTCATGCTACCGAGGATGATGAACCTCCAAAGAAGAAGGCCAGGGCAAGAAGTGATGATAGTGATGATGACTCTTCAAGCGAAGAAGAGTATGTTCTAATCGCTGCTTTCACAAGTACTATCTCCCATGGTTGTAATGATTGGTTGATTGACAATGGGGCTTCCAACACATGATTGGATTTAAGGAATCTTTTGTAAACCTATTTGAACATGAATCACCTGATAAGGTGAAACTTGGGGATGATTTTCAATACCCAATCAAACAAAGTGGTGAAGCCTCCTACAACCTAGATTCTGGAAAATCTTTGAAGATGAAAGAAGTTCTTTATGTACCTGGGCTCAAAAAGAATCTTCTCTCAATCTCTGCATTGGATGCAAAAGGCATGAGGGTTGTATTTGTGGATGGCCAAGTTTTAATGTGGCCAAAGGGAAAGACCATATATGATGTAGTAGTGATTGGAGAGCAGGAGGGAGCCGGGGGTGAATCCATGAAGATGGGTGTCTATTTTGGGGGGTTCCGTGAGAAAATAATTTTGAATGTTTCATGTTTTCCATCTTTGGGCGAATAAAAGTGATATTTTTGTTTGGAATTTCACTTTTCACTAAAAAGCAAACTTTTAGAGAATTATGTTAGCTTGCTATCCATATTCTTTTCAATTTTTTATATTGAGATTTGATATGTCGATTCGACAAATGTTTGACAGTGTGTTCTTATAAAACGAAAGGACTACAAAATAGCCATGTTTTGTCGCACACGTAAAATCATTGTTAAACTTGTTTTTTGCAAAAAACAAATATGCTACAACAATCTACACATAATATACTACTGCATGACTATAAGTTTGTAGCAAATGGATCTATATACTAATTATTATATTTATTTGAATTCGATCAATGGAGAAACCTTGTGGATTTTCAACATATCTTTTGTCGCAAAACTTTTCTCTCAACTGAATATAAAACTAAAAATTCTATGAATACCCTTTTGAAGTAGACATGCCAATTAACTACACCATAGTTTTCTCAATTTTTTTCGTGGTGTAGTTTTAAAGTTATGGATTTTTCATTTCATCGCATTTTGAAAGAGATGAAACTAGACTCGACACCTGTTAAGAAAACAAACAATTACAAATATCAGATCTTACCTATACATAAAGAAATCTATATATTTGGAAAGTAGATTCAATAACGAAACTAATGGTATCAAGTCCAACAATCGCCTTATAGTGTAAGAGATCATTTTTACCTTCCGAAAATGGAGAAACCTGAAAACTGTGAGTGGCAATCAGATTTTCAGGTTTCAGAGGTTATTCAACCAAATAACCAAACGTAAAAAAAAACTCGTTGGCCAAAATATATATATATATATTTATATATATATTATATATTATATATATATATATATTATATATTATATATATATATATATATATATTATATATAATAATAATAATAATAATAATAATAAAATAGAAAATCTTTTCTACACTTATATAAATAAAACTAAATACTTCGATTAATTTCGCACATTTCAATTTCGCATACTTTCTGGTCAGAATCTTTTTGAAGGGATTTTCTAAGGAGTTTTTTTTGCAAAGAGAGTTTTTTTTATGAGGTACTTTTTTTCTTACTTCTTTCTAAAGAATACATTGAAAGAATTTTTTTGCAAAAGGAGTTTTTATTCCAAGATTTTTGCACTTCTTATTTCTTTGCAATGGATTTTTTTCCAAGGATTTTTTAAGGAGTCTTTTTTTGCAAAGAATTTTTTTTTTATCAAATATTTTTTTTCAAGCCTTTTACACTTTTCATTTCTTTGCAGTGAGTTTTTTTTTCAAGGATTTTCTAAAGAGCTTTTTTGTAAATAAAGTTTTTTTTATGAAGTATTTTTTTTGTTACTTCTTTCTAAGGAATACATTGAAAGATTGCTTTTCTAAGGCATTTTTGCAAAAGAAGTTTTTATTCCAAGCTTTTACACTTCTTAGTTCTTTGCAATAGGTTTTTATTCCAAGTTATTTTTTCAAAGGAGTTGTCTTTTTCCTTCTTATTTATTTGAAAATGATTTTTTCAAACGAATTTTTTCAAAGTTTTTTTTTTCTAAGTATTTTTGCAAAAAACGTTTCTTTCCTTCTTATTTATTTGAAAATGGGTTTTTTCAAAGTCTCCCAAGTTATTTTTGCAAAAAAGTTATTTCGTTGCAAAGGTTTTTACAAAGAAATCTTTTTTCCCGGGTATTTTTTCAAATTTTTTTTTTTTTTTTTTTTCTCAGTGGATTTACAAAGAAGATTTATTTAGAAAGTGTTCTTATTCTTTTTCAATGGGTTTTTCAGTAAATGTTTCTTTCCAAAGTGTGCATTTACAGAGTTTTTATTCCAAGGCATTTTTGAAAATAAGATTTTATTTCAAGTTATTTTTACAAAGGAGATATATTTTTCCTTCTTATTTATTTGAAAAGGGATTTTTTCAAAATCTCCCAAGTTATTTTTGCAAAAGCGTTATTTCGTTGCAAATGTTTTTACAAAAAAATCTTTTTCCTAGGTATTTTTTCAAAGAAGTTTTTTGTTGCAAAGGTTTTTACAAAAAATCTTTTTCCCAGGTATTTTTTCAAAGAAGTTTTTTTTTTCATTTTAGTGGGTTTATAAAGAAAATTTATTTTGAAAGTGTTCTTATTCTTTTCCAATGGGGTTTTTTCAAAGGTGATTTATTGTCAAAGAGTTCTTATTTCATTCAAAGAAGGTTCTTTTCAAAGGAAACTTGTTTCCAAAGACTTTTTCTTCAAAAGACTCTTACAAGATTTTGATAAGGTGAAGTAAATTTCAGTTCATGTGTTCATAAATTTCGTAACTATTTTTAAATATTCATTTTGTTTATTTACAATAAAATGATGATTCTTTAATTTATCATTTATAGATTAAACAATCATGGGCCGTAAGAGAAATCGTCAAAGAAAATATGATCGTAAACGTGCTGATGATGATGATAATAGAGAAAAGAAAAAACTTAAATATCATGCCAACAAAGCAAGCCTTGCAGAAACGTAAGCAACGATTATTAAAGATACAAATACAGTTTTACATGATAATGTTGATGAAATGGAAATTGAAAATATAGTACAAGAGGAACAAATTGAAGTTGAAGAAACCATTGTTGAGGATGTAAATAGTGATTTACATACTAATGTCGATGAAGTCAATATTGAAGATCAAGTTCAAGAACCAAAAATTGGATCATGTATGTATATATTGAATGTATTTCCAAATTCATTTTTTATAATGAATTGTAGTTTTGGATACATGTTTTAAATTAAATTAAATTTGATGTATAGGTACTTTCACCATTGATGATGAAACATTAGAAAATGTTGATTGCAATAAATATGGAAAAAAAATACCCATACACGCTGCACGATATCGGGCTCAAAAAATTTATGATGATGTTCTGAAGAATTATTCAGCAACAGGACAAGAACAAAATTTGAGATGTTTATTAGTGACCAAGAAGTTAGAAGATGCTACATCATTATTGGGTATTCACAAGGCGACCAAAGAGTCGAAATTAAAACATACTGTGATAGAAAATATAGGTGATGCAGTAAAAAAGTTTGGAAAATCTAGGAAGAAAGACATTAGTGCTGCACGAAGAGAAATTCATACAGCAATTATTTCGACTAGTACTAAACAAAAACATTTGACAACACAGCTAGCAAAAGCAGTTGGAACCTCAAGAAAGACATTATACAGACATAGCAAATTTAGAATGCAAATAGATGAAAATGATGACCTTGCTTGATGGGCAATTATTTGTAGATAGCCTTACAAATATAGAATGGGAGCAGGGGTTAAAGATATTGTACGGGAATATTGGTTGACACATGCTCGAGTTTCACCAAATTTAAGAGATGTAATATGACAAAGAGAATCACGAGGAGTATATGTAAGCAGTCCAAAACATATAATGGATATGACACAAGTACAATTGTTCAATAAATTCAAGGAAGATCATCATGGAATTAAAGTGTCAATCACTACATTTGTGCAACTAAAACCATGGTATGTTAGACCTATTACTATCCGTGACACATGTTGTTGTCGTTATCATGTGCAATTCCAATTATATTACGACACATTTCTTGAATTTGGTAAAATGTTTTGGACAAATTCACCACCTTTGCCCACAATACGTGAATTCATATCTCAAACCCTATGTGAGAGAAATCATGATGAATTATTTTATAATAAGAAATGTGTCAATGGAAAACATTGTAATCGTTGTGGAAAATTGGTTTTATACCACAATACATATCCTATCAATACTGATCACTCATTGTCAAATGCCACTGTTGATTGGAGAAGATATGAATACATTACAAGTACTAGTGATGTACATTCCAAAAGGATTGATTTGCGAGAAGATAAAATAGGTGTGGCAGATTTTCTCAATAAATTCTAAAGTGACATTTATAAATACACCAAACATTCACATAGAGCACGATGGCAAGACCTTCAATTCAAATAGTCTCGTGAAATTTTTCCACCAGGAACAATTTTGTCAGTGGTTGACTTTGCAGAAAATTATACAGTTGTGTTAAATTTTCAGAATTTACTTCAATCTGATCTAGGATCTTAACTAAGAGAACAACATGAACAACATATCTACAGCATATCAATCATGGAGACAATAATGCAAGCACACAAGAGACACAAAGATTTACTTAGGGAAAACCATAAAGGTGAAAAATCCCAATAACTTCCTTAGAGATAGAAAGAGAAATGATACAACCCAAACAAGAGATAGACATATCCTAGCAGCAGATCCTCCTCCTCCATAAGTGCGCCACTCCTCCTTGAGTGCATGAGTGAGAAGTGAGTGTGTAAATAGAGTGCCTCCCGCACTCTATTTATACTTGACTTGACTTGCCTTTTACATAAATCATGTAGGGTCAAACTTAACCACATAACATAATGCTGACTGGGCCGACCCCCAATAGGGTGGTCTAATAACCCTTCGACCCACATGGCCGACCCCCAATAGGGTGGTAGAATAACCCTTTGACCCACATGACTTATACAGGGTCGACCCCAACAAGGTGGTCTAATAATCCATCAAGTATAAGTTACGACATCTACAATATAAATGACGACACTTCCGTATAGAGGAATAATACCATCTCTATAGGAGTACATACAACATATATATATGAAATACATTCTGAAGTTACATATACATCAACACTCCCTCTTAACTAGGAAGGTATTTCTCAGTACAGGTCTTCTAGCACAAGTCTTCTTCTCTGGATCATCGTCACTGGATAATCGTCATCGAGTCATCATCATCATCACTACTGCTGCTATCTCAATCAATCTCTGAATCTAATCATCATAGGAAGTTCTACAGAGCCAGTCCTTTTTCATACTGGATGTAGGCCCACCACCTGCAGGTCTTCGTCATCACTGGCCATACTGTGGAATCCTCAGGACTTATTACATGCATCACAAAACCTTAAAAGAGTCTCTTGACTAGCAAGAACTCTAAAGAGAATCTGAGGCCTTTTTCATCCTGTTTAGATCTCCAGGACTTATTACATGTGACCCCACCACAAAACCTCGCAAGAGCATCCCAAGCTGTTACGAGCATGCAGCTCTACCTATAGGATATCCCAGGGCACGAATTACATGTGGTCATGGCAAAACCTCACAAGAGCATCCCAAGACTGATTACGGGCACACAGCCCAACCTATCGGATCTCCCAAGGAACCGAATTATATGCCATAGGACAAAACCTCGAAAGAGCATCTGCCAGATATCCCAGGGCACCGAATTAAATGCCATAGGAAAAACCTCGAAAGACTATCTGCAGATCTCCCAGGGCACCGAATTATATGTCCTCCCAGAGCAAAACCTCAAAAGAGCATTTGCCAGATATCCGAGGGCACCGAATTACATGCCATAGGCAAAACCTTGAAAGACTATCTGCAAATCTCCCGGGGCACCGAATTACATGCTCATCTGCAAAACCTGATCCATGGCCATAGAGTATCAACCTGATACTCACCATACATCATCCTGATGTACACATGATCATCCTGATGATTATCACTGCAACATCCTGCTGCATGTCATCTGGAGCAACATCCTAAAGCTCATCATCCATGATCATCCTGATCATCATCACTGCAACATCCTGCTGCATGTCATCTAGAGCAACATCCTAAAGCTTGTCATCCATGATCATCCTAATCATATAATGCATCTACCTGATGCATACCAAGTATCTACTTGATACATATCATAGTACATGATCCACCTGATCATACAATGTATCCACCTGATACAAATACAAATACATGATACATATCACCATATATGATCCACCTGATCATACAATGTATCCACCTGATACATATACAGATACATGGTCCAAGCATCCAACATGATGCGTACATACATATACATATAAATGATCCAACTGATCATATCTAGCAGAAACCAGAACATCATCCTAATGCTCATCATTCACCGCTTACATCCACAGCCATGTGAAGGATACTCCTTCCAACATGCTTGGAATGGCTTCAGCAAATGTATCCATCACTTCTTCCTCGAAGTGTACTCGATCTGAAGAACGCCAAGCCTCTCTCTGAAGTACTCGAACTTCACCCTGGCTAGTGGCTTCGTCATCACATCTGCAATCTGCTCGTCCGTCGCAACATACAGGAGCTTCACAGCTCCTCTTTGCACCATATCCCTGATATAGTGATATTTGATCTCTATGTGTTTCGACCTGTCATGAAACACTGGATTCTAGGACATCTTCACACAACTCTGGTTATCATAGAAGATACCAGTAGCATCCAACAGGAGATCAAATAAATCAGATAGTAGCTTTCGTAGCCATACTGCCTCACAACTAGCTGAATAGGCTGCAACATACTCTGCCTCAGCTGCACTCAGTGCTATGCAGGACTGCTTCCTGCTAAACCAAGAGATCACACCTGATCCCATACTGAAGTAGCACCCAAATGTGCCCTTCCTATCTGTAGCACTGCCAACCCAATCTAAATCAACATAACCCTGCAGGTTAAACTTTTGACTCACTTCATACTTGAGCCCATAATCCACTATACCCTTCAGGTACCTCAGAACATGCTTTACAGCAACCAGGTGAACGTTCCTTGGATCCGTCAGGAACTGGCTCAATGTGTTCACCTCAAAGCAAATATCTGGTCTTGTGTTCGTCAGGTACATCAAGGACCCAATCATTTGACGATACATAGTGATATCAACTAGCTCAGATGAAGCATCACACAGACGCTTCAGGTTCGATGCCATAGTTGTGGCCATAGCCTTGCAGTCCATCATCCCAAACCTCTTCAGGATCTCTACTGCATACTTCCCTTGTCCAAGGAAGATTCCATCACTCTACCACACCTTCATGCCAAAAACAAATAGTGCATTATCCCCAAGTTCCTCAACTCGAACTCGACAGCAAGATTTCGCTGCGTGTCGGCAATCAATCTATCTTCACCTGTAACAAACAGGTTATCCACATAGTAGTATCACTGGATTGCCTTCCTCAACCTTGTAGTAAAGGTTGGAATCCGCTTTACTCTTGGTAAAGCCCAAACTGGATAGAAAGCTGTCTATCCTACCAAGTTCTGCACACATATATGACTACACCATTCAAGAAGGTTGTCTTGAAATCTGTGAGTATTTTGATCACAGAAGATCGAGGAGCTATGGAGAACCTCACAAAATCGAATTAATTTGCAAAAACTGTGGAAAAACTTGAAAAAAGAGATAAATTTACACACAATGTATGCTGAAACCTTTGATTAACTGACTGTCTAACATGTGAAAATGTTAGTAACAGGTTTTTATTACATCCATGAGAAAATCGAGAGCATTAGGTGGCTCAAGCTGAGTGTACAAGTCATCAATGCCAAATTGGCCTCAATCCCCCCTAGGTGGGTCCAACTCAATCCCAATCACCCCAAACAGCTACAAATTCTGGTGTGGAGGTGGCTGAAGCATGCTGAGTCATTAATTAGCTCAAGGCAGGCATGGGTGAGCAAATAGAGGAGGTTTGGGGGCCCAAGGGAGCATTAAATGCTCCAAATCTAGCCAAAAGTGGGCAAAAATCCACCCTAGCGCCCTTGGTCAACTAAATTCCCCAAAACAAGGAGAGAGGGCACACCAGCAATAAATGAGGGTGCACTTGTGGACAAAACTGGAGGCTGGGTGAACTGGTTTGCTCAGAAGTGGGTGTGAACACTCTCAAAGTGGGTTTTTGACCAACTATAGTCACTTAATCCAAAACATGGTTTAATTAAGCACATGGATAATTAAAATTTATGGATTATGGTACTAAGTGTGGTTACTGTTCTAACACCCCCCCCTTAACCATAACTTTGTACATCTCATGAAAGATAAGTGGGAGGCCTTGGCAACAAAGGCTCAAGTCACCTCAATACAAACATAAATTTTATTTGTCCATATGAACCGAGGAAAAAAAGTAAAACCTCATGGGATAAAAACTTCCCTCAAAAATGGACATGGGGCTGAACCTGCAATTAAATTGTAGCAATCACCATCCATCACTCACTCCAAGCAAAGATCTCAAGTAAGTGAAGGTCTTCTCTGTAAAGCACTTGGTGAAAATATCAGCAGTTTGCTCGGTGGATGGGCAATACTGCAGTGAAATCACCCTGTCATGCACCAAGCCCCGAATGTAATGCATGTGGATCTCAATGTGCTTTGTTCTTTGCCTCTGTACTGGATCAGTAGATATCTTGATGGCACTTTGATTATACACCCAAATATTGGTTGGAGAATCAATAGCAACACCAAACTCCCGAAGAATGCCTTGCAACCAAACACACTGTTTGGCTGCGTTCACTGCTGCCCTGTACTCGGCCTCTGGTGATGAAAGAGAAATTGTATGCTGTTTCTTACTTGACCAGCAAATAGGACCTTCAGCAAACATAAACACAAAACCTGAAGTGGACTTTCTATCGATGGGATCTCCCGCCCAATCGGAATCAGAAAATCCAGCTAGTTGAAGTGAAGAACCAGCTGCATAGTGTACCCCGAAGCTCTTAGTTCCTTGGACATAATGAAGGATTCTTTTGGCTGCCTTCCAATGGATCTCATGTGGCTGCTGCATATACCTTGCTACAGCACTTACAGCATAAGACAAATCAGGTCTTGTATGTGTAAGGTACAGCAAACTTCCAACTAGCTGCCTATAGAGTGTGCAATCCACCACCGGAGAGTCTTCAAATTCACCTAGTTTTATGCCTGAAAGGAATGGGCACTTGGCTGCCTTACATTCAGCCATTTTGAACTTGAATAACAGGTCTGAAGCATACTTAGATTGACTAAGCAAAATACCTCTCTCAGATTGCTCAATTTCCAAACCCAAAAATTGCCTTAGCAATCCTAGGTCGCTCATGGCAAATTCACTGTGCAAAGAAGCTTTAATTGAGCCAATTTGTTTGGTGCAGCTCCCTGTAATTAAGAGATCATCAACATACAGTACAATGACCTGCAAATTATCATCACAATGCTGCAAATAAACATTTGGATCAGACTTGCATCGACAGAAACCAATTGAGAGCAAAAAAGCATCCATTTTGGCATACCAAGCCCTGGGGGCTTGCTTGAGTCCATAGAGTGACTTCTTCAACCTGCATACAAGTGTGGGATCCTCTTGGAATCCTTCAGGCTGCTGCATATATATCTCTTCCTGTAGCTCACCATGCAAGAATTCACTTTTGACATCCATGTGGTGAACTTCCCAACCTTTACTAGCTGCCATGGCTAGAGCTAGTCTAATTGAGTCCATCTTTGCAACCGGTGCAAAGGTCTCTGTATAATCCACACCATGGATTTGTGAGTAGCCCTTAGCCACTAACCTAGCCTTATATTTCAGATCAGAACCATCAGCAACAGGTTTGGTTCGAAAAATCCACTTACATTGCACTAGTTTCCTCTTGGGAGGAAGAGGCACCAAATCCCATGTTTTGTTCTCTTGGAGAGATTGGAATTCTTCTTGCATTGCTGCCCTCCACCTTGGATCATGATGAGCTTCCTGATATGATGTTGGATCAGATCCAATCATCATATAACAGTGATCAGCAAGCTCACTCTCATTTGCAAAGGAAGCATTGATTGTTTGGGATCTAGTCTTCCTAGGCTCTTGGGGATTGCCTGCCAATTCACCTGCAGCTTCTATGATTTTTTCAGCCCACTTGGGCCTTGATGGTGACTCATGTACAGCAATGTCATCTTCAGCTATGTCATCTTCAGCAATATCAGAAAAATCAGAGGAAGAATCATCACTAATCTCATTGAGGTGTGGAGGAGAGGAGCTTTCCCCCGGTGCAAGCTCAAAATCTGGAATTGGTTCTTCTTCGAATTGCACACTTCTCTCAATGAAAGTTTTAAGTGTGGATGTGTCAAAGAGCTTGTAGCCCTTTGTGTCCTCACCATATCCAACCATGATACATTCCCTGCTCTGTGGCTCCAAAGCCTTCCTCTTTTCTGATGGAATTCGAGCCCATGCTCTAGACCCAAAAATCCTGAAATTTGACACATTTGGTTTTTGGCCAAACCATGCCTCATAGGGGGTTTTTCCTTTGACTGATTTGTGAAAGGCTATGTTCTGAATATGAGCAGCACAATTGATGGCTTCAGCCCATAGCTTAGGGCTTAGATCCCTAGCTTCAATCATGCAAGTAGCCATCTCCTTGAGAGATCTATTTTTCCTCTCTGCCACACCATTTTGCTGAGGTGTGTAGGGGATTGAATGTTGCATTTGGATGCCACATTCCTCACAAAGGTGATGAATGTTATTATTCACATATTCCTTTCCATTATCAGTCCTAAGGATCTTTACCTTATGACCACTATGGTTCTCCACTAGGGCTTTCCAAATCTTCAGTTTCTCAAACACTTCTGACTTCAATTTAAGGAAGTAAACCCAGCAGAATCGAGAGTAGTCATCTATGAATGTAAGTACATACCTTGATCCACCATATGATGGAGTGGGAAGAGGACCAATGAGGTCTGAATGTACCAATCCAAGTGGTTGAGTGGCTCTCCTTGCCATTCCCTTCTCATAGCTGCGCTCAGGATGCTTTCCAACTACACACCCAATGCATGCACCATTTGATGACTTGATTTCTGGAAGCCCTTCCACCATCTCGTCCTTGTGCAATTGCTGGAGGTATTTGTAGTTCATGTGGCCAAATCTTTCATGCCATAACTTGGAGGTCTCGTTGGCATGAGAGACAAGAGCATGGTCACTAGAATTTGGAATGAAATTTGAGAATTTGTACATTCTCTCATCATGATCTGCATACCCTACTGCCACAACTTGATTTGAGGAGATTTCTGATATTTCTACCAAATATGGAGTGAATGTCACTCTCTTGGATTCTCCTGTATGGGTCATTTGATAGACTGATAGCAAATTTGCAGCCAATGAAGGTACATAGAGCACATCACTGAAATAGCCATGCTCCATGTCAATCCTTCCAATCCCCTTGGTTTGGAGTTCTGAATCATCTCCCATTCGAACTGTTGGGCCACCATTCGAATGCAAAGAGGAGAAGAGATCTCTGGATGAAACCATATGTCTGGAAGCTCCTGAATCAATGATGAAGGAAGAGGGATTCGAAGTACCTGCTACCAAAGCATGACACTTCTCCTTATTTTCAGGGTTTGAGGTGCTCTCTTTCTTCCTTGCGCCCTCAGGGACTGGGATGTTGTTCTTCTCCAGCAGCTGCGCCATTGAGTCAATGGTTTTCTTCATACATGAGCTCTCTGGATGCCATCCCCTATGACAATAGGTGCATTTGGTCTTTTCTTTTCCCTTCTTGTCCTTCTCCTTTGACAGATTCGAACCCCCATCTGCAGACTTGGTCTTGTCAAACTTCCTCTTCTCTTGCTGCTTCGAATTCTTGGCTTTCTGCTTTCCTTTGCTTGCATTTGAAACACCCATTGCCAATGCTTGGTCCTTTGATTTTATGGTGCCCATCTGAACTAGTTTGTCCTGCTCCTGAGTGAGACACTCCATGAAGGTAGCTAGTGATGGCATTTGCCAATTTCGAAGGGTCATTTTGGCTGAGTGAAATGTGCTAACAAATACTGAAAACTCTGGGCCTAGCTTCGAAAGGATGGACAGAATCAGTTGTTCCTCCTTCTTAACAATTCCACATTGTTGCAGTTGAAGCACCAGTGACTTGAATTTCGTGAAGAACTCCTGGATGGTTTCAAAATGCGCTGGGCTCAAGCTAATGAGCTCGTTTTCAAGCTGGTGGCCTCTCAGTTCATCAGTTTTCCCAAAGAGTGATTCTAGCTTCACCCATACTTCATTGGGGGTTGTCAAACTGTCTGTATGAAACAAGAGTTCCCTTGAAATGCTCAGGCATAGCAATCCATAAGCTTCATCAAGTCGATTGTAGTACTTTGCTTTCTCCACAGCAGAATTTGGCTCCACTTCTGTGCCCATGGTCACTCTATAGAGACCCTTAGATCTCAGCTTGATGACCATCTCAGCCTTCCAATCGAAAAAATTGAAGGGTGTGAGCAACATTTGGTTTGCTTCCATGACTGCTGCGTTAATGGTGAGAAAACTACTGAAACACCTGCAAAAAACACTCAATTTTTATCTGGAAATCCTCTCTAGAATGCAGTTCAACGCTCAATGTTGGCCTGCAACTCACTAACTCCACGATGGCTCTGATACCATGTGAGTATTTTGATCACAGAAGATCGAGGAGCTATGGAGAACCTCACAAAATCGAATTAATTTGCAAAAACTGTGGAAAAACTTGAAAAAAGAGATAAATTTACACACAATGTATGCTGAAACCTTTGATTAACTGACTGTCTAACATGTGAAAATGTTAGTTACAGGTTTTTATTACATCCATGAGAAAATCGAGAGCATTAGGTGGCTCAAGCTGAGTGTACAAGTCATCAATGCCAAATTGGCCTCAATCCCCCCTAGGTGGGTCCAACTCAATCCCAATCACCCCAAACAGCTACGAATTCTGGTGTGGAGGTGTCTGAAGCATGCTAAGTCATTAATTAGCTCAAGGCAGGCGTGGGTGAGCAAATAGAGGAGGTTTGGGGGCCCAAGGGAGCATTAAATGCTCCAAATCTAGCCAAAAGTGGGCAAAAATCCACCCTAGCGCCCTTGGTCAACTAAATTCCCCAAAACAAGGAGAGAGGGCGCACCAGCAATAAATGAGGGTGCACTTGTGGACAAAACTGGAGGCTGGGTGAACTGGTTTGCTCAGAAGTGGGTGTGAACACTCTCAAAGTGGGTTTTTGACCAACTATAGTCACTTAATCCAAAACATGGTTTAATTAAGCACATGGATAATTAAAATTTATGGATTATGGTACTAAGTGTGGTTACTGTTCTAACAAAATCCATCTGGTGTATCTTCTATTTCATCACTTTTATATTTCTCTATGCTTCCATCTGCAACATGCTTGATCTTGATAGATCCATATGGAAGTCATAACAAACTTCCATTCAGGTCTTGGGACTACATCCCAAACATCATTCTTCATGATCGACGGATCATGGCATTCCATTTCGTCATTCCAGATCCTGGGAACTTCAATATCTTCAATAGATATCTTTGTTGCTGGAACAAATGTTGTAGTCCTTTTGTAGGTGAAGATATACGGCCTTTCCTACAAAACAGGTTAAATTGCATGATTAGAAACATCTCATAATTTTCAGAACAAATTTTTACACATAAAGAAATATGTCATACAGTCATGCAATTATCTTAGCCAATGCTTCAATACAACATTTATCCATATCCCGTAACTTTTAGATGCCTTCCAATCTCTACCAGAACATTGTTAAGAGTGTGCACAACTCCCAACATGTCAGCAAAGAGGCTTCATTCTAGATAAGTAGCAATGGAATGTTGTACAGTGCCATAGGTCACTTACCCATGCATATTAGTAGTATACTATTCATCAATGCAACTATTCTAATATGCATAATACACAACCTAATTCTAGGAACATCAGTATATACATTATTGAACAGTATTGTTTAAGAAATGACAATTCAAATACTTATCTTTGTTTGTTCGTTGGGTGGACTCCCTCTGAGTCTTCGCTTCCTTGCAGGAGCTACTAGAGTCCTAATCTGAAGTAGCTTCTTCTACACCTTTCTGTTGTGGAATGTAGAGAGATGGTCAACTCCCTTTGAATATCTGCATCCTTACAGAAACCACTGGAGTGTACTCCCTCTTGATCTTTGCTTCCTGGATTACTTGTCCTTGAACTTATATTCATTCTCGATGCCTATGCATGCTTGTTAGTATCATCATTGTGTTATCCTCTAGGTCTCATACGTAATCGAACATTCATTAGTATAATCTTAATATTATCAAAACACAATAATCTCAAGCATGTATAGTCAGGATCATTTCAAACACAGATAATAAACATTAGTATTCAAGGTTTCAGGGAAGTCTTTTTTTACTCATGCATATTCTTATTTGATCATAGGACTCTTTTGGTTAGTTAAATGATCAATCAAGATAAGAGATATAATATGCATAAAACCAGTTATTACTCAACCTATACCTTCATGATTCTTCTGGTTAGTCATATCATTAATTATGGTAAGAAACACAATATGCATACAACCATGACTATTCAAACCTATGACTTCATGAATAATCATTATCAACAACACAACAGTATAAGATCCTAACACAAGGTAGGATTCTATCTTGATATAGGAAAAAACATACCTGGATTAGCATGCTAGCTAGTTATGTCTAACATACTCACATGATGTCTTCTTGTTCTTCTTCAATGACTTGTGCTAGTAACCTGTATATCTCATAGGTTAACCACTATAAAACCAAATTATACATACCTCGTAAATGGATCTTCTATGAGATCCATGAAAATGGATGAATCTTTGTCCTCATGTCATCATGATCATATGTTCTTGAACTAGAACATGATTTGTCTTTCTTGGTGTACCTTTCATGTTAGTATACAACATAAACCTCATACAACACCATAATGCATCAGTACAATCATAAGTGTTAACACCCTAATCAATGAATATTTTCTATCGTGCATTCATAATTTTATTAAGGTGATATGACAAGTCTAAAATCAAGATTGTACTAAACGTAATAACATGAAGACAAACATACCATAAACTTGATCATGAACAAATCTCAAAACATACCTCGATGAGTCATACCTGTCAAGATCACTTGTAATCTTCTTATGTAAGGCCTTAGCCTCATCTCCCTCTGAAACAAGAACTTCTTTACTTATGTAGGTGACCAATCCATCTTCTTCTAGGATTAACCCAATCCACTTGATTTGCAAGAACTGGACCTAGAGCTGGATATGGGTTTGTCAGAGAAACCCCAAAAATTCAAACTTTGAATTTCAAACTTCCGAAAGGATAGAAATATGTGCCTTGATGAGCTAATCACGCTGGTATATTCAGAATTTGAAAACTGCAAAGTTTCACTCCTCAATTTTTCCTTTGAAACTTCCGGATTCACTGGATGTGACCCTGAACTGAGGTTTGATGAATCCCACTCTTCTTCCCAATCAAAAAGTTTGATCCAAAGCTCTAAGATTCTATTTTTCTGAGGAACTTCCAGTTGTGGTCACAGATTTCAAAAATTCTCATTTTAACAGAAGCCCTAATTTTCCACTTTTCTGATCAAAGTCCCGAACTAGGGTCTGATCAAGCCCGGCCTTCTGCCCAACCAAAAATTCTGACCTTGGTCTCTAAATTTCTATTTTGATGAGTAGCATCCATTCGTGGTCTTCGATTACAAAAATTCCAACTTTCTCCGAAGCCCTAAATTCCGGAAGCCATGAATGAAGGTACTAAAAAATAATTCTGTTTTGACAGAAATATGTACCTGATTGTTTCTAGTGTAAATCCAAACTTTTTGATCCACAGGTTCTGAAAAAGTTTCCTAAGATAGCCCGACCTGTTATCTTTCCATCGTGACAGGTCTTACCTCAATTGGAATCTCTGAGAGAGAGTTATGCCAATTGTCGCAACATGACCTGTTTATGGGATAATACAGGAGAGAAAACTTGTACGGCGTGCCACGTGTCACTGTTTCAACTTCGGCCTCTAAATTTTTTTTTGAGATAGCCCAACCTATTATCTTTCCATCCTGATAGGTCTGACCTCAATTGGACTCTCTGAGAGAGAGTTATGCCAAGTGTTGCAACGTGACCTGTTTATGGGATAATACAGGAGAGCAAACTTGTAAGGCATGCCACGTGTCACTGGTTCAACTTCAGCCTCTGCAAACTTTTTTTGAGATAGTACATTCTATGTACTACCTGTCACTTTTTACGACATTTCCTTTGGAGCTTCCTAGCCCAAGTTATGACCTTTTTCCCAAGGTCACCTGATTTTGACTCAGATCTAGAAGAGGTAGAAATCTGATGTTGTACAGATCATAAATCACAAAGTACAACGAATTAGAGGTTTTCCTTTGAACACAAGGTACATGGGGATTTAATATTCGACCGGTAACGATTTCAGATCTGAAAACTTTGCCAAAACAGATTTATAGTGAAAGTTCTACGATGACTGGTTTTTTCTATATCAAGCCCTAGCATCGTAAGTGCAACAAGTGTCATACAAGCCATATCATGCCTTCTTTTAGGCTAGCTCTGATACCATGTTAAATTTTCAGAATTTACTTCAATCTGATCTAGGATCTTAACTGAGAGAACAACATGAACAACATATCTACAGCATATCAATCATGGAGATAATAATGCAAGCACACAAGAGACACAAAGATTTACTTGGGGAAAACCATAAAGGTGAAAAACCCCAATAACTTCCTCAGAGATAGATAGAGGAATGATACAACCCAAACAAGAGATAGGCATATCCTAGCAGTAGATCCTCCTCCTCCATAAGTGCGCCACTCCTCCTTGAGTGCATGAGTGATAAGTGAGTGTGTAAATAGAGTGCCTCCCGCACTCTATTTATACTTGACTTGACTTGCCTTTTACATAAATTATGTAGGCTCAAACTTAACCACATAACATAATGCTGACTGAGCCGACCCCCAATAGGGTGGTATAACAACCCTTCGACCCACATGGCCGACCCCCAATAGGGTGGTCTAATAACCCTTTGACCCACATGACTTATATAGGGCCGACCCCAACAAGGTGGTCTAATAACCCATCAAGTATAAGTTACGACATCTACAATCCAAATGACGACACTTCCGTATAGAGGAATAATACCATCTCTATAGGAGTACATACAACATACATATATGAAATACATTCCGAAGTTACATATACATCAACAAGTTGCTGCACAAAAAGAGATACATAGTGAATACTATCATTCTGACCAAGTTTCAATAATCATCCATGTTTTATATAGACATTCTCAATAGGATGTTGATGGCATTGAAAGCACGTGTGACAATCGAGATGTGATTAAATAATATCACTTTTATATCAGCGACAATCGTACACATGATACACATTTTGTTCAGCTATGTATTGAAAATATTTTCTACAATTCACTAAAGGAACGTAACATTAAATTCAATGAGCATTGGATATGGTCAGATGGATGTGCCGGACAATTTAAATCTTCGCGATCATTTTATTAGTTATGTCGACTTCATAAAGCATTGAACATTAAAAATCACTGGAATTTCTTTGAAACTGATCATGGAAAAGGTGAACATGATGGTGCAGGAGCATGCGTAAAAAGAGCACTTCGAAGATGGCAAATGAACCATAGTTCTGCACGATTCCATTCAGCTACAGAGGTTGTCCAATGGTGCATATCACATCTAAACCATGATTATAATCAACAATAAAAAAATGTGCATAGATATGTACACATAAATGTTTTAATTTATATTTTATTGTCAATTTAAAAAAACGTATGTGTACCTAACATCAAAATTTGTCATTTGTGTACTAGGTTTTTTTGGCATGTTGGGATCCAAGATATAAATAGATCAATACCATACAACGCTAGCACCATACAAGGGACTAGAGATTTTCACTCTATTCAAACAAAAGCCTTCCAAAACATTTATGCATTTGACAGTAGAAAGCAATCATGCTTTTGTCATATTTGCACTGAAAATATTGAATCTACAGAAGTTTGTGAAAACATAACGAACAACTACGTGAAACATTGGAAACACACAGAAATTAATCCTAACAGAAAAATGCCACTAGCAAGCATAGAAGAATTAGAATCAGAAGATATAGCAATATCATCTGATGGCGACAGAATTTCAGATCTCGTTAGAGAAGGTAATGATCAAATACCACTGTTTTGTCGATTGTTCATTCTTGTCATTCACCTTATAGACATGTATATTAGTAAATTTAATTGAATTAAAAATCCTGACATCAATTGTAATTTGCACAGGAGATTGTTTTGTTGTGATTGCACCTATCGACAACAATGAAAATGTGAAGTATTATTTGATGCGATGCACTGAAGGAAAAATGAAGTTATTGGGAGACTACAATGACAACAGATATACATACGAGAGAGGATCCATCATTTTAAAGGGTTTTTTTTTCAGCAAACCCATGACTCAAAATTATGTCTACTTTTAGGATTATGAACCTGATGTCATATGTTGTCAATATAACCATTTAGTATGTGCATCTTGAATAAAATTGGTTCAAGTTCCATCGAAAAAACAATTAAAAAATAAAAAATGGAAACTGTCCAAATATGACCATGAACGGATAATTGAAGACGACATTCCGTTGCGATGTTTTTAAAACTATATATTTAAAATTAATAGATCAATGGTTTTGTCGATGTCATTGTCAAATGTGTACAATATTTTTTTTTCTTTTTATGTTTATGATCTTGAAAGGAACTGGAGTATAAAAGTTTAAATAATCATTTCCAGTATGATGAAATTTGAATTCAAAAATTATTTGATAATGAAAACCTCAATGTGTAAAATTTTTGTCTTAATTATGTTTGAAATACTTTATTCGGGTCCCCATATGTCTATTAGACCACTTAAGGGATGAAATAACGGATCTGTGGTTGTCGCCACTCTCCGCCCCGAATCTTTAATTTAAAATATTGCTTATGTAAAATTATTTGGTAATGAAAACCTCAATGTGTAAAATTTTTGTCTTAATTCTGTCTGAGATAACGGCTCTGTGGTTGTCGCCACTCTCCGCCCCGAATTTTTAATTTAAAATATCGCTTGTGTAAGTTCACATAACTGAAATCATGGCAAATGGAGACAACAATCATTTGATTTTTAATCACAAGAAAAGATTCCAGGATTGTGAAGCTTATGCTAAATTAGAGAAATGATTATTTACAACAAATCAATGAAAATTCATCAAATTGTTGTTTAAAATCATTCCTCTAATTTAGCACAAACTTCACAATCCTGTAATCTTCGCTTATGATTAAAAAACAAAAAATCGTTATCTCCATTTGCCATGATTTCAGCCGCATCAAATGTACCTGAACATTGAAAGTAAGAATTATTAATTAAAAAACCATATATCAAAATTTGAACAAATAATATTCATTTTTCAACTTCCTAACATTCATATTTCAATCAAAACTTCCTAACAAATTCTGGAACTTTAATCTCAGGTAGCTCATTCATTTTTAAACTTCCTACCATTTATATTTCTATCAAAACTTCTTAACAAATTCATTCATTCATTGCACCTTATCATAAATTCCTTAACATCCATTCTTACCATCACATTCATTCTTAACATTCCTATCAAAATTTAAACCTAACATTCAGATTTCAATCAAAACTTCCTAACAAATTGCTAAAATTTGAACTTTTAACATGTTCATTTTTAAGCTTCCAGTTCACTCATATTTCTATCAAACTTCTAACATTCCTAAATTTCCTAACATTCAAAGATAATTTTTATATTCTTAACATTCATTTTTAGACTTATTAGTTCATCCATATTTCCATCAAAACTTCTAACATTCCTAAACTTCCTAACATTCCTAAAATTTGAACTTAACATGTGATCCCTTTTAAACTTCCTAGTTCATCCATATTTCTATCAAAACTTATATAACATTCATAATCTTCCTAACATTCCTAAGTTTCATAACATTCCTAAACTTCCTATTTCATCCATATTTCTATTAAAACTTCTAACATTCCTAAAACTTCATAACATTCAAAGATAACATTCATGTTCTTAAATTTCATTTTTAAACTTTCTAGTTCATCCATATTTACATCAAAACTTCAAACAGTCCTAAACTTCCTAACATTCCTAAAATTTGAACTCAACATGTGTTCACTTTTAAACTTCATAGTTCATCCATGTATTTTTATCAAAGCTTCTATAACATTCAAAGATAACATTCATGTTCTTAACATTCATTTTAAACTTCCTAGTTCATCCATATTTCCATCAAAACTTATATAGCATTCATAATCTTCCTAACATTCCTAAGCTTCCTAACATTCATAATCTTCATAACATTCCTAAGCTTCCTATTTCATCCATATTTCTATCAAAACTTCTAACATTCCTAAACTTCCTAACATTCAAAGATAACATTCATGTTCTTAAATTTTATTTTTAAACTTCCTAGTTCATCCATATTTCCATCAAAATTTCAAACATTCCTAAACTTCCTAACATTCCTAAAATTTGAACTCAACACGTATTCACTTTTAAACTTCCTTCCTAAAATTTGAACTCAACATGTGTTCACTTTTAAACTTCCTGATTCATCCATGTATTTCTATCAAAACTTCTAACATTCCTAAACGTCCTAACATTCAAAGATAACATTCATGTTCTTGACATTCATTTTTAAACTTTCTGGTTCATCCATATTTCCATCAAAACTTCTAACAAATTCTTAAACTTCCTAATATTTAAAGATAACATTCTTGTTCTTAATATTTTAAATCTTAACATTTATTCATGTTTCAATCAAAACTTCCTCATTCATGAACTTTAAATCTATGTTCATCCATTTTTAAACTTCCATTAACATTTCCTAAACTTTATAATATTCAAGAATATCATGTTCTTAACATTCATTCTTACATATTCATTCATTCATTTAAACATGCAAATACATATTCTAAACCTTTAAATCACACCAAATATGCCAAATAAGCAAAAATAAACTAGATCATTTAAACCAAGATTCACAAAATATGTAAGTTCAAAGAACATGTATATAATCCTCAAAAAAATGCTCATGAACATGCAAGTTCAATGTACCCATATATGTAGATTTAGTCCAAAAATAAATCTCCTCGACATGTCCAAAACAAATCTTTGCAATCTAGATGCATATCAACAAAAAAAAATTGTCCACCATGCTATAAAAAAAAAATGTCCACCATGCTATCCTCCACTCGGGCCTCCCCCTGGACTCAACCCACTCTGCAACATTTATAAAAAAATATTATGAATATCATTTAAATTATTTAAACTATATTCAGAAAATTAAAATATTAAACTTATATATCAAAAATCAATTCAATTATTAACAATATTACATCAAATTCTCCAAATACTTGTCCACCACCATCATCCAAAGGAGTTTTTCCTTTTCCTCCAAAAGATTTAAGAGACCCAAGCTGCAACATGTATAAAATCAATTTATGAATCTCATAAATTACTTGAACAAATTTTATCTAAATCCATAAAAATTAAAATATTAAAGCAGTGAACAAAATTAAAACACTAAACAAAATTACCTTTTTGCCAATATCTGCTGCATTAAGCAGAGAACCTATATCTCCCCCCTAAAATTTAAATTGTATTAATAAATAAAACATAATGCAAACCAAAAAAATTACTATGCCAATTAACTTAAAACTAAAACAAAAAGATTAAAAAAACATTAGCTCACAATAGATGGTAAATCATTTATAATGTTCGTATCTAAAGAAACCTGCATGGATAAGTCAAATTAACAATAAGATGCATAGTTAACTTAAAATTCAAAATAATAATAATAATAATATATATATATATATATCAAATTCAAACATAATTACAAATATGCAAATAATAAATATGTACCTCTCTCTCTAGATTTTCGCTAGGTGAAATGTGGAAAGAATGTTCATTCATCATTCTTCAAAACTGCAACCAATTTAAACATTTACATAATGTACCTATTACTTTACATCAAAAAATATAATTTATCATTCATATAATGTAACAAAAGAAATCAATTCAAAATGAATAAAATATTTAATTAAGATCAAGTCATATCATAATCAACAAACCTCTCCCAAGCTCGATGTGTCATTGGATATAACATTTGCTGCTAGGTCACGACAAACTTTAGCATATGCCCTGAGATCTTCAGTTCTCATTCCATCTATCTCATCATTAGTTTTGTAAACAAACTTTTGACGAATAGCAAAACGAGCTCTTTCTTGAACCAATCCCACATCTACTCCAACTAATGCTGACGATAAACCATCGCCAGCAAAATTCCTTGCAGTTGTCCCAAGTTGAGATGTGGGCTCTATTTTTGATCTTAATGCCACCAACCTAGGTGGACGAGATATCTGGGGTGGAGGTCGAAGATTTGTAGGATATCTAAGAGCACCTTCTTGATTATATATTCGACCCTTTCCAACTCCATAAAATTTTGAATGAACATCGGTATAGTCTGGCTTCATATTTAAAAAAAATCCAGCATAAAAAAATCTAGCAAAATATTGAGAAACCTCATCGTTCCATGGAAATCGACCATAGGCTACGAGAAACCGATCATAGAGTAGATGTGCAAGATCAGGATGCTTGAAATATTGCACTTTCAACATTTCTCGCTTCAGACCTTCTTTGAAGTTAAACATTGATTTGGCCTATTCTTTCGTCACTCTCTCCTTCACAACATCCCATTTGTCTGGATCCATCACTTGTTCCCTTCGTCTTCGCATCAAATCTGCAAAACCATCTATAGTTGGTCCAAGATTCTCATATTCCTGAATGAAGTTTTGCAATGATCCCAAAACAATCTCCAAACTTTGTTTACTCTCTAGAGGGAGATCCATAGTAGACAAATCATTTTCCAACTTGTCGTAGTGGGATCTACATCTTTCAAGAGTCATTTGATGATCACCACTTTCCCATGGAAGCTCCCGAGTAGATCAGATGGATATGTTGTAATGGGTGTACAACCCTCAGTTAATTCAACATATTGCGTCCTAGCTTGACCATCATCACCTCGTGTAGAATGGTGAGCCTCTTGAGAACCTTGCTCTGCACCCTCATCCGTCTCCCTTGCTTGCTCTATCTCCCTCCCTATAGAATTACAAGCATCTTATGAACCATGCTGTGCTTCAAATGAAAATAAAGTTTTGTTTAAACACAAATACAAATTTTGCGCACACAAAAAAACAATTTGCATATACATGTTAAAAGATCGATATTCATATACCAATAGAGGGTCGAGATCGACGTTCTCCCATAGAAGATATAGGGGAATCATTTGTACCCCTTTCACCTCGTCGATGTGAACTATACAATAAACTAGAATCCCAAGGGGAGATTGACAACCTCCGATTATCACTTGTAACACCAAACCCAGAAGTTTGTGAAGACCTTCTACGCTTTCGCCTCAAAGAATCCTCTCTTTCCATTTGATATATAATGCCTACACTTGCACAAATATCAACTAATTACATATTCAAATCCTACATGTTAATTCTACAAATTCTAAAACCTAACTACTAAAGAGAATAAGTTATTTAACAAGGACCTAGATTTACCTAATATCATCTAATAGTTCTTAAAAAGAGTATAGCTAATATTGTTAGATGTGTGAAGAATTAATATACCAATTTTCTAAGTGTTTTTGATGTTTAAAATGAATGGAACCAATATAGTTAAGTACTAAGGGAAGGGTTCATTTCTTTATGTCAAAGAATGAGTTCATGAACATGTTTTAACTTCTAACCTAAATCTTAAATTAATAACTTAATTGATATTTTAATACTTCAAACATAAATTACATCTTCAAATATTTTCATTATTACATAAAATAAAATAAAAATTGACAATTCATGGTATTATGTTTTGAGTTTGACATGTTTTCCAAATTTTCCATGTTCGATAATGGTTTTCAGTTTCTTAAATTAATAATTTAATCAAGATATTTTAATACTCTAAACATAAATTATATCTACAAATATTCTCATTATTCCATAGAATAAAAAAAAATTGGCCGTTCATAGTATTATGTTTGGAGTTAAATGACATGTTTCCCAAATTGGCCATGTTCGACAATGGTCTTCAATTTCAATCTGATAACAGTAACGATTCTTGGTATTATGTTCTCCAAGTTTTCCATGTTGCGAACAAAGAAAAACATAATACCAAGAATCGCCACCTTTACAAAAATAAAACTCAAGACCATTGTGGCATAATATCACCTAATAGTTTATAAAATGACTATGACTATTATTGTTCGAATGTATAAAACTTACTATAGTACATCTAAATTAAAGTCTATTCATGTCTATAGTTTCGTTGTACCTAAAGTTGATTTAAAGTTTTGTTGTATCAAAAGTAGAGTTTAATTGTCTAAAGTTTCGTTGTATCTATAGCTATCTATCAACACAGTTTGTAATAGAACTAATATATTGATCTCTACACTCTATCAACATAGACAGAGTTCATGAACTCAGTCCATGTCCATGTTGACAGAGTTCATGAACTCAGTCCATGTCCATGTTGACAGAGTTCATGAACTCTGTCTTCGTCCATTTCGACAGAGTTCATGAACTCTGTCTATGTCCATGTTGACAGAGTTCATGAACTCTGTCCATGTCCATGTTGACAGAGTTCAGCAAATAAAACAAGCCCATATATAAATGGGATATATCATTTGCAAAAAAAATTACTGTCCTACTTTTATTTTCATTTCTAAACACAGCCAAAACCAACAATTTAAAAAAAGTAACTAATTAAACACTCAGTATATTCCTCTTTTATATTTAAATTTAAATAATTTTCGACATACAATTTGACCAGAGTCCAAGAACTCTGCGGAATTGGACAGAGTCCTTGAACTCTGCCCATTTGGGCAGAGTTCATGGACTCTGTCCAATTGGACGCAGCCGAAACGAAAGCAGCCCAATTGGACAGAGTCCATGAACTCTGCCCAATTGGATAGAGCCCATAAATAACCCAATTTTGGGCAGAATTCATGGACTCTGCCCATTTGGGCAGATTTCATGGACTCTATCCAATTGGACATAGCCGACATGAAATCAGACGAAACGATTGCAGGCAAAATGAAAGCAGGCGAATTAGAAAAAAAAATTCTACTTACCTCTTCAGACGCAGCTGAAACAAAAGTAGGCGAATTGAGATCTAGCCGAAGAGAGCCCCAAGAGGAATTTGAAACAGTCGAAACAAAATGAGCGAAGCAGACCAAAAGGAAAACCTGCAATAACAATAACAACTTAAATAAGAAACTTAAAGACAAAAAAAAATAATTACAAATGAAAGATAGGAAAACAGTTACCTCTGCACACTGCCGGGTCGATAGGTCCCCAGCTACAACACCTCACTGATGTTAGAACGTCCACAGGAGAACACTCCGACAAGAAAGCTCCACCAAAATATGTGCAATTGCATGATAAACATTAATTGTGCAGATGCAGACTCCACCATATAGCGTTCAACCGTCGAAACAGAAATACGACCCCGTAGGAAAGGCAGAACCTCACGTATGTGCAGATGGTAGGAACAGAAGGTGGCAGACAAATGAATGGTAGAGGTGGTGTATGGCGGCCTAACACTCCAGCAACGACGAACTGCCAAGCATATCCTCACACGCAGGGTGGCAGAGAAGTGACACATAGCAGCAATGAATCGGGTGGCGGAGTTCGCCAATGACAAACTAGATAGCAGAACGGGTGGACAGGTGACAGAGCAGACTATTGACATAGAGGTGGGGCCACCATCAGTGCCAAAGGGGTCCATAGAATCGAGCGAAAGTGACCAAGAATGGCCGCGACCAAGCTTTTATGCAGAATCATTATTGGACCGAATAATTGGACATAGTGCTGTGCATTTTCTCCGTCCGGCTAAAACCTCGCACACACATCGAGACCACCGTTAGGTCTAACGGTGGCCCGTTAATTGTTATTCGGCCGAATAAATACTAAGTTATTCGGCCGAATAAGTTTAATTATTCGTCCGAATAAATAAATTATTTGGCCGAATAATTAAACTTCTTCGGTTGAATAACCTCTGCTATAGTTCTTCGGTGGCCGATTCTCACCAAAGTGTTACCCACCTTCACGTTTCCACCCAGGGTTGTACAAATTAAAGGTACAACCTGGACATGCTATGAAGACAAAGATTCATCCATAGTCATGGATCTGATAGAGGTATGTATAATTTGTTTTGCAAAAGTTAACTAATGAGTTATGCAGGTCATTGAAGAGAAAAATAACACATTGCTAGACATAACTAGCAAATATGATGACCAGGTATGTTTTTGTTATATATCATATACTTTTGTATGATTGATAATGATTACTCTTGAAATTACAAGGTTGAGTAATATACGGATTATGCATATTATTTTTCTTACCTTAATTGATGATATGACTAACCAGAAGAGTCATAGGTTTGAGTAATCACAGGTTTAGGTATATTATGTTTATGACTAACTATAAGAATGCTTATTATTTTTGTTTGAAATGATCTTGACTATACATGCTTGAGATTATTGTGTTTTGATAATATTAAGATTATACTAAGGGATGTTTGATTATGTATGAGACCTCGAGGATAACACAATGATGATACTAACAAGCATGCATAGGGATTGAGAATGAATATAAGTTCAAGTACAGGTAATCCAGGAAGCAAAGATCGAGAGGGAGCACACTCTAGTGGTTTCTGCAAGGATGCAGATATTCGAGGGAGTTGACCATCTCTCTACATTCCTCAATAGAAAGGTGTAGAAGAAGCTACTTCAGATTAAGACTCCAGCAGCTCCTGCAAGGAAGCAAAGACTCAAAGGGAGTCCACCCAACAAACAAACAAAGATAAGTATTATCATTTCTTGCATATTTGTTTGTTTAAATAAAATTGTTCAATGATGTATATGATCATGTTCCTAGACGTAGGATATGTATTGTGCATATTAGAATGATTGCATTAATGAACAGTATACTACTAATATGCATGTGATGGGTAAGTGGCCTATGGCGTTGTACAACATCCCATTGCTACTTATCTAGAATGAAACCTCTTTGCTGACATGTTGGGAGTAGTGCAAACTCTTAACAATGTTCTGGTAGAGATTGGAAGGCATCTAGAAAGTTACAGGATATGGATGAATGTTGTATTGAAGCATTGGCTAAAATAATTGCATGATTGTATGACATATTTCTTTATGTATGAGAATTTGTTTTGAAAACTATGAGGTGTTTCTAATCATGCAAATTAACTTGTTTTGTAGGAAAGACCATATACCTTCACCTAGAAAAGAAGGACTACAACATTTGTTCAAGCAACAAAATTATCTATTGAAGATATTGAAGTTCCCAGGACACGGGAAGAATGCCATGATCCATCGATCATGAAGAAATATGTTTGGGATGCAGTGCCTAGACCTGAAGGGGAGTCTGTAGTGACTTCCAAGAGGATCTACAAGATCATGCATGCTGCAGATGGTAGCATAGATACTTTTGCTCCTATAGCCAGGTACATTTCCATTAGATCAGTACTTGCCCTGGCTGCAGCAATGAAATGGAAAATACACCAGATGGATGTCAAGACTACTTTCTTGAATGGTGTAGTTGAAGACGAAGTATATGTGGAGCAGCCACTCGGTTTTGAAATACATGATAGGGATTCATATGTGTGCAGATTGAAGAAAGCCTTGTATGGCTTGAAGCAAGCTCCCAGAACCTGGTATGGTAGGATGGACAGTTTCCTATCTAGTTTGGGCTTTTCCAAGAGTAAAGTGGATTCCAACCTTTACTACAAGGTTGAGGAAGCAAATCCTATGATTCTACTTCTGTACGTGGATGACTTATTTGTAACAGGAGATGACAGATTGATTACTAATGCTAAGAGGAAGGTTGTTGCTGAGTTCAATATGAAAGATTTGGGAATGATGCAATATTTCCTAGGTATGGAGGTGTGGCAGAGTGCAGGCGGGATCTTCCTTGGTCAAGGGAAGTACATAGTAGATATGCTAAAGAGATTCGGGATGATGGATTGCAAGGCCATGGCCACACCTATGGCATCGAACCTGAAGCTTCTATGTGATGCTTCATCTGAGCCGGTTGATGTCTCTATGTATCGTCAGATGATTGGGTCCTTGATGTACCTAATGAACACGAGACCATATATTTGATTTGCTGTGAGCACATTGAGTCAGTTCCTGACAGATCCGAGGTGTGTTCACTTGGTTTCTGTAAAGCATGTTCTGAGGTACTTGAAGTGTACAGTGGATTATGGGCTCAAGTATGAAGCGAATCAAAAGTTTAACCTGCAGGGTTATATTGATTCAGATTGAGATGGCAGTGTTGCAGATAGGAAGAGTACATTTGGGTGTTGCTTCAGTATGGGATCCGGTGTGATCTCTTTGTTTAGCAGGAAGCAGTCTTGCGTAGCACTGAGTATAGCTGAGGCAGAGTATGTTGCAACCTATTCAACTAGTTGTGATGTAGTATGGCTATGGAAGCTACTGTTTGAGTTATTTGATCTCCCGTTGGATGCTACTAGTATCTTTTGTGAGAACCAAAGTTGTGTGAAGCTGTCCGAGAACCCAGTGTTTCATGACAGGTCGAAACACATAGAGATAAAATATCACTATATCAAGGATATGATGCAAAGAGGAGCTGTGAAGCTCCTGTACATTGCGACGTACGAGCAGATTGCAGATGTGCTGACGAAACCACTAGCCAAAGTGAAGTTCGAGTACTTTAGAGAAAGGCTTGGTGTTCTTCGAATTGATGACACGTCAAGGAAGAAGTGATGAACACATTTGCAGAGGCCATTCCAAGCATGTTGGAAGGAGGATCCTTCACATGGCTGTGGATGTAAGTGTTGGATGATGAGCATCAGGACAATGCTCCAGTTACTGCTCTGTATATGCATCAGGAGGTTGCTAGATATGATCAGTTGGATCATTTATATGTATATGTATGTACGCATCATGTTGGATGTTGGATATGATCAGTTGGATCATTTATATGTATATGTATGTACGCATCATATTGGATGCTAGATATGATCGGTTGCATCATTTTTATGTATTTTGTATATGCATCATGTTGGATGCTTGGACCATGTATCTGTATATGTATCAGGTGGATACATTGTATGATCAGGTAGATCATGTATGTTGATATGTATCATATATGATCAGGTGGATCATGTATTTGTATTTGTATCAGGTGGATACATTGTATGATCAGGTGGATCATGTATGATGATATGTATTAGGTAGATACTTGGTATGCATCAGGTAAATGCATAATATGATCAGGATGATCGTGGATGACGAGCTTCAGGATGTTTCTCTAGATGACTTGCAGTAGGATGATGCAGTGATAATGATCAGGATGATCATGTGTACATCAGGATGATGTATGGTGAGTATCAGGTTGATACTCTATGGCCGTGGATCAAGTTGTGCAGATGAGCATATAATTTAGCCTTGGGAGATTTGCAGATAGTCTTTTGAGGTTTTTCCTATGGCATGTAATCTGGCCCTGAGATATTTGGAAAATGCTCTTTCAAGGTTTTGCTCTGGGAGGACATATAATTTGGCCCTGGGAGATCTGCAGATAGTGTTTCGAGGTTTTTCCTATGGCATATAATCTGGCCTGGGATATCTAGCAGATGCTCTTTCAAGGTTTTGTCCTATGGCATATAATATGTCCCTGGGAGATCCGATAGGTTTGGCTGTGTGCCTGTAATAAGTCATGGGATGCTCTTGCGAGGTTTTGTCGTGACCACATATAATCTGTCTCTGGGAGATCCTATAGGTAGAGCTGTGTGCTCGTAATAGCCTGGGATGCTCTTGCGAGGTTTTGTGGTGACCATATGTAATCTGTCAGTGGGAGATCCTATAGGTAGAGTTGTGTGCTCGTAATAGCCTGGGATGCTCTTGCGAGGTTTTGTGGTGAGGTCACATATAATATGGCCCTGCGAGATCCTATAGGTAGAGTCGTGTGCTCGTAATAGCCTAGGATTCTCTTTCGAGGTTTTGTAACACATGTAATAAGTCTCGAGGATTCCACAGTATGGCCAATGATGATGAAGACCTGTAGGTGGTGGGCCTACATCTAGTATGAAAAATGACTGGCTCTGTAGAACTTCCTATGACGAGTAGAGTCAGAGATTGGTTGAGATAGCAATAGCAGTGATGATGATGATAACGATGCATCGATGATGATGATCCCGAGAAGAAGACTTGTCTAACAGGTCTGTGTCAAGAAATACCTTCCTAGTTAAGAGGGAGTGTTGATGTATATGTAACTTCGGAATATATTTCATCTATGTATTTCATATATATTTATTGTACCCTTATTGGAGATGTGTTATTCCTCTATAAGGAAGTGTTGTCATGTGGATTGACAAGTGTCACAAGTGTGTGTGCTTTCTGATGGGTTATTAGACCACCATGTGTGGGGTCAGCCCTAAAATATATACTATATTGTGGATGTATCTAGATAGACAAGTCATCCCCATAGTGTAACTGGTAAAACAGGTTAAGTATAAATAGAGATTGGGAGATCTCTATTTGATCACTCGGAAACTCACACTTCTCTCTCTCAAAAAGTGGCGCACTAGTGAGGAGGAGGATCATCTTCTACTAGGAGACTATCTCAGTGTATTTTGATTGTACTTTGGTTGAACCATTTCTCTCTCTATCTCTAAGGAATTTGTGGGGTTTTTCACCTTAGGGTTTTCCCCACAGAAACTCTGTGTCTCTTGTCTCTCATGCTTTTGATTCTTGTGATACTTGTCATACTTATTGTGATTGTTATGCATTGATATATTGTACATGTTATTCTCTCAGTAAAGATCCTAGAGTATTGTGAATTAATGCTCAAAATTTAACATCATTTCACAACAATAGCATATACAGGATCACTGAAGAAACAACAAGCACAACATACATAGAAGAGACACAGATTTATCCTGGGAAGCCCTCATGGGGTAGAAAACCCAGCAAAGCTTCCTCAATATAGATGACCAGCAATATACAAAGATGAAAACCAAAGACATGATCTCTTCCTCCTCCATAGCAGACCTCTCTCTCACAAGTGCGCTACATTCCAAGTGACGGAAGTGTGTCAAATGAGGAACACACCTCCTCTATTTATACACATCTCTGACTTGTACTTTATATTAACTAGGTCGGCCCCAACTTTACCACTGGGTTAAACACCCCACTACAACTAACTGGGATGACCCCACTAGGGTGGTCTAACAACCCTTTGACCCACATAACACATACAGGGCCAACCCCCAATAGAGAATTCTAATAACCCAAGTTACCACATTCCGACGAAGGAATAAACATATCTGAATATACAATAAGATCTTCACGGAGAAATGAAACATCTCCGGAATAATAAAGTACAAATATAATATTATTTGAAGTTACAATATTTCAACACTCCCCCTTAACGAGAAGGATATTATAACATCATTTGCACAAGCAAGGAGTCATCAACATCATACATGATACATCTATAGATCATTGGAAACTTTCTCAACATCATCAATAACTCAACCAATTACTAGAATATCTTCAATACTGGAACATCAACATCTTCAGTACTGAGTCTTTATCTTCTGCGGCACTCGAGCAACTACAGCAACATCAACATCATCATCTGAATCCTCATGATCATCAACATCGTCATCACACGATCATCAACATCGTCGTCATATGACCAGCATCTGGATCATCTCGATCTACAACATCTGTATCATCATCTTGATCTACAACATCATCATCTAAATCAACATGATCAGCAGCATCGTCATCTAGATCATCATGATCAACAACATCATCATCTAGATCAACATGATCAACGGCGTCATCATCTAGATCAACACGATCAACAACATCATCATCTAGATCAACACGATCAGCAGTGTTGTCATCTAGATCAACACGATCAACAACATCATCATCTAGATTAACAGTATTAGTATCCACACGAATACAAATATACACATCATCAATACAAGTATCCTCACTAATACAAGTATACACATCATCAGTACAAGTATCCTCATCAATACAAGTGTACATACAAGTATCCTCATCAATACATATCATTAATACAAGTATCAATATAAGTATCCCCATCAATACAAGTATCCTCATCAATCAAGCAACATAACCTGCAACACACACGATCATATTATAGGATGATCAATACTGCTCTCTTTAGGACATAGGTCCATGGATGATACAATCCAGATCAAGTTCCAAGATGATCAATTCTTATCACTTTAAGACATCTCACCATGTCTAGGGATGATGCAATCCCAATCATGTACCTTTTGAACCAAGGTCCAGGGACGATCCAGTCCTATCATCAATTCTCAGAGACAAATGTCTACGAATCAATTCTGGGACCAAAGTCTGTTAAATTTTTAGAATTTACTTCAATCTAATCTAGGATCTTAACTGAGAGAACAACATGTACAGCAAATCTACAGCATATCAATCATGGACACAATAATGCAAGCACACAAGAGACACAGAGTTTACTTGGGGAAAACCATAAAGGTGAAAAACCCCAATAACATCCTCAGAGATAGATAGAGCAATGATACAACCCGAATACAAGAGATAGTCTTCTCCTAGTAGTAGAGCCTCCTCCTCCACAAGTGTGCCTCTCTCCAAAGTGTGAGTGAGAGAATAGAATGTGTAAAATGAGAGAGACACACTCTCTATTTATACACTAACTTGACTTGACCTTTACTCAACTAGGTCGGCCTCAACTTAACCACTTAACATAATGCTGACTGGGCCGAACCCCATTAGGGTGGTCTAATAACCCTTTCTCCCACATGGTCGACCCCCAATAGGGTGGTCTAATAACCCTTTGACCCACATGACTTATGCAGGGCCGACCCCAACAAGGTGGTCTAATAAACCATCAAGTATAAGTTACGACACTGACAATATAAATGATGACACTTCCGTATAGAGGAATAATAACATCTCTATAGGAATACAATATACATATATGTGAAATACATTCCGAAGTTACATATACATAAACACTCCCTCTTAACTAGGAAGGTATTTCTCGACACAGGTCTTCTAGCACAAGTCATCTTCTCTGGATCATCATCACTGGATAATCGTCATCAAGTCATCATCATTGTCACTGCTGCTGTTATCTCAATCAATCTATGAATCTACTCATCATAGGAAGTTCTACAAAGCCAGTCCTTTTTCATACTGGATGTAGGCCCACCACTTGTAGGTCTTCGTCATCACTGTCCATACTATGCAATCCTCAAGACTTATTACGTGCATCACAAAACCTAGCTGCAACATCCCAGGCTATTACGAGCACATAGCTCTACCTGTCGGATCTCCCAAGAGAACATCACATGTGACCCATCACAAAACCTAGTTGAAGCATCCCAGGCTATTACGAGCACACAGCTCTACCTGTCGGATCTCCAAGGAGCACATTACATGTGATCTCACCACAAAACCTAGCTGAAGCATCCCAGGCTGTTACGAGCACACATCTCTACCTGTCGAATCTCCCAGGAGCACATTACATGTTGTCCACCACAAAACCTGGCTGAAGCATCTAAGGCCTTTTTCATCCTGTCCAAATATCCTAGGAGAAAATTACATGTGGTCATGGCAAAACCTGGCTGAAGCATCTGAGGCCTTTTTCATCCTGTCCAGATCTCCTAGGAGCAAATTACATGCCATAGGACAAAACCTCGGAAGAGCATCTTAGGATGTTATGGGTACACAACTCCGACCTGAAGATCTCTCAGGGCACAAATTACATGTCCTCCCAGAGCAATGTCTCGAAAGAGCATCCCAGGTTGTTATGGGTACACAACTCTGACCTATAAGATCTCCCAGACATGCTCATCTGCACAACCTGATCCACAGCCACAAAGTATCTTCTTGATACTCACCATACATCGTCCTGATGTACACATGATCATCCTAATCATCATCACTACAACATCCTGCTGCATGTCATCTGGAGAAGCTCATCATCTGCGATCACCCTGATCATACAATGCATCCATTTGATGCACACCAAGTATCTACCTGAGACATATCATCATACATAGTGTATCCACCTAATACATAGATACATGATCCACACAATGTATCCATCAACATACATGATCTACCTGATCATACCTGATACATATCAATATACATGATCTACCTGATCATACAATGTATCCACCTAATACATATACAGATACATGGTCCAAGCATCCAACATGATGCATATACACAATACATACAAATGATCCAACTGATCATATCCAACATCCAACATGATGCACACATACATATACATATAAATGATCCAACTGATCATATCCAACATCCAACATGATGCACACATACATATAAATGATCCAACTGATCATACAAAGCAGAAACTAGAACATCATCCAGCGCTTACATCCACAACCATGTGAAGAATTCTCCTTCCAACATGCTTGGAATGGCTTCAGCAAATGTGTCCATCACTTCTTCCTCAAAGTGTCATCAATCTGAAGAACACCAAGCCTCTCGCTGAAGTACTCGAACTTCACCCTGGCTAGTGGCTTCGTCAGCACATCTGCAATCTGCTCATCCGTTGCAATGTACAGGAGCTTCACAGCTCCTCTTTGCACCATATCCCTGATATAGTGATATTTGATCTCTATGTGTTTCAACCTATCATGAAACACTGGGTTTTCGGACAGCATCACGCAACTCTGTTTATCACAAAAGATACCAGTGCATCCAACAGGAGATCAAATAACTCAGACAGTAGCTTCCGTAGCCATACTACCTCACAACTAGCTGAACAGGCTGCAACATACTCTGCCTCAGCTGTACTCAGTGCTAAGTAGGACTGCTTCCTGCTGAACCAAGAGATCACACCTGATCCCATACTGAAGCAGCACCCATATGTGCTCTTCCTATCTGCAGCACTGCCTACCCAATCTGAATCAACATAACCCTACAGGTTAAACTTTTGATTCACTTCATACTTGAGCCCATAATCCACTGTACCCTTTAGGTACCTCAGAACATGCTTTACAGCAACTAGGTGAACACTCCTCGGATCCGTCAGGAACTGGCTCAATGTGTTCACCGCAAAGCAAATATCTGGTCTCGTGTTCATCAGGTACATCAAGGACCCAATCATCTGACGATACATAGAGACATCAACCGGCTTAGATGAAGCATCACAAAGAAGCTTCAGATTCGATTCCATAGGTGTGGCCATGGCCTTGCAATCCATCATCCTGAACCTCTTCAGGGTCTCTACTACATACTTCCCTTGTCCAAGGAAGATTCCATCTGCACTCTGCCACACCTTCATGCCAAAAACAAATAGTGCATCATCCCCAAGTTCTTCATCTCGAACTCGGCAGCAAGCTTCCGCTACGTGTCGGCAATCAATCTATCTTCACCTGTAACAAGCAGGTTATCCGCATACAAAAGTAGTATCACTGGATTTCCTTCCTCAACCTTTAAAGGTTGGAATCCGCTTTATTCTTGGTAAAGCCGAAACTGGATAGAAAGTTGTCTATCCTACCATACCAAGTTCTGCACACATATATGACTACACCATGCTGTCTTGAAATTCATCTGGTGTATCTTCTATTTCATCACTTTTATATTTCTCTATGCTACCATCTGTAGCGTGCTTGATCTGATGGTTCCATTTGGAAGTCACAACATACTTCCCTTCAACTCTTGGGACCACATCCCAAACATCGTTCTTCATGATCGACGGATCATGGCATTCTTCCCGTATCTTGAGAACTTCAATATCTTCAATAGATAATTTTGTTGCTTGAACAAATGTTGTAGTCCTTCTTTTGTAGGTGATGGTATACGATCTTTCCTACACAACAAGTAAAATTGCATGATTATAAAACATCTCATAGTTTTCAGAACAAATTCTTACACATAAGGAAATATGTCAGATAGTCATGCAATTATCTTATTCAATGCTTCAATACTACATTTATTCATATTCCGTAACTTTCTAGATGCCTTCCAATCTCTACCAGAACATTGTTAAGAGTGTGCACAACTCCTAACATGTCAGCAAAGAGGTTTCATTCTAGACAAGTAGCAATGGAATGTTGTACAGTGCCATAGGCCACTTACCCATCAAATGCATATTAGTAGTAAGCTATTCATTAATGCAATCATTCACATCCTAAATCTAGGAACATAAGCATATACATCATTGAATAATATTATTTAAACAAACAAGTATGTAAGGAATGGTAATTAAAATACTTATCTTTGTTTGTTTGTTGGGTGAACTCCGTCTGAGTCTTTGCTTCCTTGCAGGAGCTGCTGAAGTAGCTTCTTCTACACCTTTCTGTTGTGGAATGCAGAAGGATGGTCAACTCCCTCTGTATATCTGCATCCTTGCATAAACTACTGGAGTATGCTCCTTTGCTTTCTTCCAAGAACAACTGGAGTGTGCTCCCTCTTGATCTTTGCTTCCTGGATTACATGTTCTTGAACTTACATCCATCCTTAATCACTATGCATGATTATTAGTATCATCATTGTGTTATCCTTGAGGTCTCATACATAATCACACATTTATTAGTATAATCTTAATACTATCAAAACACAATAATCTTAAACATGTATATTCATGATCATTCATAGATAATAAACATTAATATTCAAGGTTTCAGGGAAGTTTTCTTCTGCTCATACATATTCTTATTTGATCATAGGAATCTTCTTGTTAGTTAAATCATCAATCAAGATAAGAGATATAATATGCATAAAACCCATGATTATTCAAACCTATACCTTCATGATTCTTCTGGTTAGTCATGTCATTAATTATGGTACGAAACATAATATGCATGCAACCATGATTATTCAAACCTATGATTGCATGAATAATCATTATCAACAACACAACAGTATAAGATCCTAACATAAGGTAGGATTCTAGCTTGATATAGGAAAAACATACCTGGATTAGCATGCTAGCTAGTTATGTCTAACATACCCACATAATGTCTTCTAGTTCTCTTTAGTGACTTGTGCTAGTAACCTGCATATCTCATAAGTTAACCATTGTAGAACCAAGTTATACATACCTCGAAAGTAGATCTTCTATGTGATCCATGACAATGGATGAATCTTTGTCTTCATGTCACCATGAGCATATGTTCTTGAAGTAGAACATGATTTGACTTTCTTGGTGTACCTTTTGTGTTAGCAAACAACATAAACCTCATACAACATCACAATGCATTAGTACAATCATAAGTGTCAAAACCTTAATCAATGAATATCTTCTATTAAGGTGATACGACAAGTCCAGTAATTAATCAAGATTGTACTATAGTGATATGAAGACAAACATATGATAAACTTAACCATGAAACATACCTGTAATCCATACCTATCAAGATTGCTTGTAATCTTTTTATGGAAGGCCTTAGCCTCACCTCCCTCTGAGACAGGAACTTCTTCACTTATGTAGGTTACCAATCCATCTTCTTCTAGGATTAACCCAATCCACTTGATTTGCAAGAACTGCACTTGGAGCTGGATTAGGGTTTGTCAAAGAAAATCCAAAAATTCAAACTTTGAATTTCAAACTTCTGAAAGGATAGAAATATGCGCCTTGATGAGCTGATCGAGTTGGTATATTCAGAATTTGAAAACTGCAAAGTTTCACCCCTCAAAATTGCCTTTTAGATTTTCGGATTCACTAGGGAGGACCCTGAATTAGGGTTTGAGTTTCCGAAGCTTCACCCAACCAAAATATTTGATTCAAAACTCTAAGCTTCGATTTTTCTGAGGAGCTTCCATCCGTGGTCACAGATTTCCAAAATTCCAATTTTTGCAAAAGCCCTAATTTTCCATCTTTTCGATCGAAGTCCCAAACTAGGGTTTAATCAAGCTTGGCCTTCTGCCCAACCAAAAATCTGATCTTGGTCTCTAAATTTTGATTTTGATGAGTAGCATCCAGCCGTGGTCTCCGATTACAAAAATTCCAACTTTCTCTGAAGCCCTAAATTTCGGAAGCCATGAATGAAGGTACTCAAAAATAATTCTGTTTTGATAGAAATATGTACCTGATTGTTTCTAGTGTAACTCTGAACTTTTTGATCCACAGGGTCTGAAATTTTTTCCTGAGATATCCCAACCTGTTATATTTCCATCCCGACAAGTCTGACCTCAATTGGATTCTCTGAGAGAGAGTTATGCCAAGTGTCGCAACGTGACCTGTTTATGGGATAATACAGGAGAGCGAACTTGTACGGTGTGCCACGTGTCACTGGTTCAACTTCGGCCTCTGAAATTTTTTCTTGAGATAGTACAATCTGTGTACTACTTGTCACCATTTACTAAATTTCATTTGGATCTTTCTAGCCCAAGTTATGATATTTTTCCCAAGGTCACCTTGTTTTGACTCAGATCTAGAAGAGGCCAAAACCCTATATTGTACAGATCATAAATCCCAAAGTACAATGAATTAGAGGTTTTCCTTTGGACATAAGGTACATGGGAATCTGATATTCGACCTGTAAAAGTTTCAGATCTGAAAACGTCGCCAAAACATATTTATAGCGAAAGTGCTATGATGACTAGTTTTTGCTATATCAAGCCTTAGCATCGTAAGTGCAACAAGTGTCATATATGCCATATCATGCCTTCTTTCAAGCTAGCTCTGATACCATGTTAAATTTTCAGAATTTACTTCAATCTGATCTAGGATCTTAATTGAGAGAACAACATGTACAGCAAATCTACAACATATCAATCATGGACACAATAATGCAAGCACACAAGAGACACAGAGTTTACTTGGGGAAAACCATAAAGGTGAAAAACTCCAATAACTTCCACAGAGATAGATAGAGCAATGATACAACCAGAATACAAGAGATAGTCTTCTCCTAGCAGCAGAGCCTCCTCCTCCACAAGTGCGCCTCTCTCCAAAGTGTGAGTGAGAGAATAGAATGTGTAAAATGAGAGAGACACTCTCTATTTATACACTAACTTGACTTGACCTTTACTCAACTAGGTCGGCCTCAACTTAACCACTTAACATAATGTTTACTGGGCCGACCCCCACTAGGGTGGTCTAATAACCCTTTGACCCACATGGCCGACCCCCAATAGGGTGGTCTAATAACCCTTTGACCCACATGACTTATACAGGGCCGACCCCAACAAGGTGGTCTAATAACCCATCAAGTAGAAGTTACGACACTCACAATATAAATGACGACACTTCCGTATAGAGGAATAATAACATCTCTATAGGAATACAATATACATATATGTGAAATACATTCCAAAGTTACATATACATCAACAAAGTCTGGGGAAGATACAATCCCCTACCGATTCATTCAGGACTTCATTCTCAAAGACCCAGTCTACGGCTCAATTCTGGGACCGAAGTCCAAGGAACATAGAATCCCCTACCTATTCATTCAGCACTTCATTCTCGAAGACGTAGTATATGGCTCAATTCTGGGACAGAAGTCCGGGGAAGATACAATCCCCTACCTGTTCATTTAGGACTTCATTCTCGGAGAACCAGTCTACGGCTCAATTTTGGGACCAAAGTCCGGGGAAGATACAATCCCCTACCTGTTCATTCAAGACTTCATTCTCGGAGACATCTTGTGTATGGATCAATTATGGGACCGAAGTATGGGGAAGATACAATCCCCACCTGTCCACCAAGGACTTCATTTTCGGAGACATCTGTCTATAGATCAATTCTGGGACCGAAGTTTGGGGAAGACACAATCCCCACCTGTCCACCAAGGACTTCATTTTCAGAGAAATCTGTCTACGGATCAATTTTGGGGCCGAAGTCCGGGGAAGATACAATCCCCACATATCCACCAAGGACTTCATTTTCGGAGACATCATGTATACGGTTCACTTTAGGACTGAAGTCCAGGGATGATCCAATCCTATATTGTCCACAAAAGACTTCATTCTCGAAGACATTTTGTCTACGGTTCACTTTAGGACTGAAGTCCAGGGATGATCCAATCCCATCTTGTCCACTAAGGACTTCATTCTCGAAGACATCATGTCTGCGGTTCACTTTAGGACTGAAGTCCAGGGATGATCCAATCTCATCTTGTCCACTAAGGACTTCATTCTCGAAGACATACGTCTACGGCTCTCTTTAGGACTGAAGTCCAGGGTTGATCCAATCCCCACTTGTCCGCTAAGGACTTCATTCTCGAAGATAACTGTCTACAGATCCTTTTAGAATCATGTGTTGAAGGATGATGTAATCCTCTTGTCAACTTAGACCCTGTCTAAGAACCATCCACCAACCTCTCTGTTAGCATCACCAATATATGTATCCATATCATCGACCTCTCTGTCGATGCACGCATTCTCATCATAAGTGACCACATCACTCCCCCTTTCGAGGAAGGTCCTACCAAGCTTGTCTTGGAAATACTCAAACTTTACTTGAGGTAGAGGTTTGTATAGGTTTGGTTAGTATATCGGAAACTTGTTACAAATTTGAACTTTATAGTTCCTTTCTGCACCATATATTGTATATAGAAATGTCATATCTCTATGTGCTTTGACTTATCATGGAACACTGGATTCTCTGCCATCTTGATACAACTCTGTATGTCACAGTTGGGTCTATCTCTAAGTCAAACAATCCTAAAGCCATACCGCTTCACAACTAGCAGAGCAAGCAACCATATATTCCGCTTGTGCTGAGAGCCACACTAGATTGCTTCCTGCTAAACCACAAGATCATGGATGATCCTAGATAATAACATCCTCTCGATGTGCTCTTCCTATTTGATACACTTTCTGCCTAATCAACATCTGGGTAGCCATCTGAAGTCATAATCTCCAAGATAACATAGATCAAAGTCTATCGTATCCTTTAGGTACCTCATCACATACTATGCAACTATCAGGTGAACACATCTAGTTTCCACTAGATACTGACTCAAGGTGTTCACAGCAAGGCATATACCTGGCTTGGTATTTGTCAGATACATCAACAACCCAATACTATGTCTGTACAGAGTCACATTAACTAACTCTAAGGAGTCATTAGCTAACAGCTTCAAGTCAGAACCCATGAGAGTGGCCATGGTTGTTCATTCCAACATATCAAATCTTATCAAGATTTACATAGCATACTTTCCTGGGATGAGAAAGATTCCTTTTGAGCCTTTTAATGCTTCCAGTCCTAGGAGGTAATCTATCAATCTGGGTTCATTCATCTCGAACTCTGTAGCTAGCTTCTTCTTGCTTTCCATGATCTGTTTCTCATTCCCTGTCAGAAAGAGATCATCTACATACAATAATAGTATGATCCATAACCTTAAGGTAAAGGTTAGGAATAACTTTACTTCTGGTAAAACCCAAGCTTGTCAAGAAACTGTCAATTCTCCCTCTATGACTGAACATCATTAACACTCTGTATTGAGTGATCTTCTACATATCTATATGTGCCATCTCCCGTCATATGGGTCTACTGATATGAGCCTCAATATCATTCGAACTCTGTGGTGAGTTTCTTCTTACCTTCATATCATCTGTATATAGAAACCATCTTCAACTTTGTAGCAAAGGTTGAGATCCATATAACCCATGGTGATCATTAAGCTCATCAAATGACTATTGATCCTGGGTACCTGAACATAGCTTCTTCAATTGAATCCTTGATTCGCATCTTCAATTACATCATTAAGATAATGGTCTTATCTAGCCACTTGGAGCAAACATCTCATCATGATTCTCTTCCTCTTTCTAAGAGAATCTTCTAGCCACGATCCTTCTATATTATGTTTGATTTGTAAATCCTTTTGAACATCCATCACTTGTTCAGTGTTCATCATTCTTCATGGTCTTTCCTACAAATCAAGATTAAGTACATGATTAGTAATGCTTCATAATCATCAAATCATGTTGACATGATAACCTATTATGCATACAGATATCATTTACATAGTTATGCAACTATCTTGACCAATACTTTGGTACAACACTTTTCCATATCCTGTATGCATACAATGGCTATCTAGATGCCTTCCATCTCTACTAGAACATACTATCGAGAGTGTGCACAGCTCTCAACATGTCAGCAAAGAGGTTTCATTCTAGACAAGCAACAATGGAATGTTTGTCCAACTTACCAATCATATGCATATTAGTAGTATACTGTTCAATGCTATATGAATGTTTACACTCAACATGATATATTCTAAATATGCATGCAATCTATTACAAGCAATATCATTTACTGTTTCAAATAACAACTCAAATACTTATCTTTTATGTTTGTGTGGTTTCCTCCCGCTTGATCTTCTATATGTCTTTTGAACTTCTATTCATTCTGTACCATTGTGCATGCTCAAGTGTGCACTAGTGTCATCCTCATGATCTCATACACAAAAATACATTCATTAATATATTCTCAATATTATCAAAACATTATAATTCTAAATAATCTTGAATATGTATAGTCATGATCATAGATAATAAACATTAGTATTCAAGGTGTCAGGGAAGTCTTCTTTTACTCATGCATATTATTGTTTGATCATAGGATTCTTCTGGTTAGTTAAACCACCAATCAAGATAAGAGACATAATATGCATAAACCCTTGATTACTAACTTTATGAATAAGCATAACCAATCATACCAAGTATACTTATATAAGGGATCCTAACACAAGGTAAGATTCTAAATTGACATAGGAAAACATACCTGCTTAGTTATGTCTAAAATACCTAATCAATATCTTCTTTGTTCTCTTCAATGATTTAGAGATCCTGTGCTAGAACCTGCATATCTCATAGGTTAAGCATAATAGAACAAAGTCATACATACCTCATAAGTAGAACTTCTATGTGATCAAATATTATGTAGGAGTCTTTGTCTTCATGTTGTCATGGTCATGGAACTTGATTTGTCTTTCGTGATGTACTTGTATCTTGTTAGCAGACAACATCAACCTCATACAACACCACAATGCATTGGTACAATCATATAGCCCTAATCAATAAATGTCTTCTATCATTGACATTCATACTTTTATTAGGGTGATACGACAATTCTAACATTGTACTAACCTAAATAATATGAAGCCAAACATATTATGAACTTAATCAGATTTCAAGACATACATGTATCTCCTTAATTCATACCTGTCAACATTTCTTGTAGTCTTCTTATGTAAGGCCTTAGCCTCAACTCCCCCTGAAATTCAATTTTTAAATCTCCAAAATTTGACCCCTCAAAATTGGCTTTGAAACTTCTGGATCTTCTGGATAGGATCCCGAACTAGGATTTGATGGAGCCCACCCTTCTGCCTAATCAGAAGGTTCGATCCAAGGCTCTAAACTCTTATTTTTCTAAGGAGCTTCCAGCCGTGGTCACAGACTTAAAAAATTCCAACTTTTGCTGAAGCCCTAATTTTCCATATTTTCGATCAAAATCCCAAACTGGGGTTTGATCAAGCCTGGTCTTCTACCCAACCAAAAATTCTGATATTGGTCTCTAAATTTCTATTTTGATGAGGATTATTCAACCATGGACTCTGATCACAAAAATTCCAACTTTCTTCGAAACCCTAAATTCCAGAAGCCATGAATAAAGGTGCTAAAAAATAATTATGTTTTGACAGAAATATGTACCTGATTGTTTCTGGTGTAACTCCAAACTTTTCAATCCACAAGGTCTGAAAACCTTTTTTGTGGTATCCTGACCTGTCATATTTCCATCCCGATAGGTATGACCTAAATTTGATTCTCTAAGAAAACGTTATGCCAATTGTCACAACGTGACCTGTTTATGGGATAAAACAGGAGAGCGAACTTGTACGGCATGCCACGTGTCACTGGCTCAACTTCGGCCTCTGAAAACGTTTCATGAGATAGTGTAGTATGTGTACTACCTGTCACTTATTATGAAATTTCATTTGGAGCTTCCTAGCCCAAGTTATGACCTTTTTTCCTAGGTCACCTGATTATGACTGAGATCTGGAAGAGACAGAAACCCTAACTTGTACTAATCATAACTCACAAAGTACAAAAAATTTGAGGGTGTCCTTTGGAAAAAAGGTACATGGGGATGTTATCTACGACCTGTAAATTTTGTATATCCTGAACCTTCGCAAAAATGGATGTATAGTGAAAGTTCCACGATGACTGGTTTTTTCTATATAAAACCCTAACCTTCAAATTGTCGCAAGTGAAGCAAGTGTCGTAAGTTCCATACATTACCTTCCTTCAGGTTAGCTCTAATACCATGTTAAGATTCAATATGGTAAGAAAGAAAATATCATCATTTCATTTCATTTCACAACAATAGCATATATAGGATCACTGAAGAAACAACTAGCACAACATAACAAGAGACACAGATTTATCCTAGGAAACCCTCATGGGGTAGAAAATCCAGCAAAGCTTCCTCAATATAGATGACCAACAATATACAAATATTCAAACCAAAGACATGATATCTTCCTCCTCCATAGTAGACCTCTCCCTCACAAGTGCACTACATTCCAAGTGAGGGAAGTGTGTCAAATGAGGAACACACCTCCTCTATTTAGACACATCTTCGACTTGTACTTTATATTAACTATGTTGGCCCCAACTTTACCACTGGGTTAAAAACCCCACTACAACTAACTAGGCCGACCCCACTAGGGTGGTCTAACAATCCTTTGACCCACATAAGACATACAGGGTTGACCCCCACTAGGGAAGTCTAATAACCCAAGTTACCACATTCCGACAGAGGAATAAACATCTCCGGATATACAATAAGATCTTCACGGAGGAATGAAACATCTCCGGAATAATAAAGTACAAATATAATATTCTTTGAAGTTACAATATTTCAACAGGAAACCACCTGTCTGTCCTTTGTATTGGGTCATTTTAGGTTGATTTGGACATGTAACCAAGTTGTGCTTCTCTTTGGATTCCAAATTAGCCTCCAATCATGCCATTTCCCTATTAAATTCTTCATTTTTCATGGCCGAAATTTTCCCTACAAAACCATTTTTCGATTCGCAACACCCAATCCACCATCTGCAATACGCAATCTATAATCCACAATGCGAATCTCGGAACTCAGAACAGCCTCACCTGATTTTGCATAAATCCCCTCTATAATTCGCAATATGCAATGCAGAAGTCGGAAGTCGGAAACATGTCCTCCCGCGTCCTAGAAAATTGTCCACAATATGCAATGTGGGTTTCAGAACTTGGAACTGCCAAACTGACCCTCTCAAAATTCACTTTTGCAATCTACAATCCGCAATGCAGGTCGCGGAACTCGGAACACCTTCCCCCGATTTTGCGGAAATCACCTCCGCAATCCATAATCCGCAATACGGATTGTGGAACTCGAAAAACCACATCTGCATCCTTGGAAAAAACATGCCGCTGCAATCCATAATCCGTAATGCAAGTTGCGGAAATCGTAAATTCAAACCTATGCCTTTGGAAAAATCGGGCTCCCAATGCGGATTGCGAAAATTGGAAAATCGCATCTGACACATTGTGGATCACTTCCCAATCGTTGATTTAGCTCTGCTGTTCGATCCTGACCATTTGATCTATTTAGGTTGGAGAAGAAATCCCCTAACTTGTTTTTCTCATCTTTCTCACTATAGCTTGATCATTTGGATTGGACTAGCTTGACCCTTAGCCATGTTTTGGGTTTTCTGACTCTTTTGTGGTGTAAGAGGTCGATGGGAATGCTCAGGGGTCCGTTAGAGGGATGCCCTTTCCTTCCTTGGAGGGAACATTGATGGGGGTGTTAATAGTGGCTCCTACCAGGGATGTTATCCTCCCTGTGAGGTATCAAGTACAGTATACTAGTGGCCCTTCTCTTTTTTCCTTTATTCAAACAAAATTAAAATATGGCTAACTGAAACTCAACAAAAATGGATTTGTATAGTGCAGGTGGGTCGACTGGCTTGTTTTTCACTAGAGATAGTGTTTCAGGAAACACCCATTGATGGGTCTATTTCTTACTATTTCGACATCCTTTTATTGCAAAAGGAAAGTGTTGCTTCTGTGGTAGGTGATGACTATGTGCGGGTCCTTCCATAGGTTATCAAAATTTTGGGCTTGGTACTCTCTTCTAGCATCCCATTTCAACACTAGATATCCCACTTGGAAATCATCATCCTTGGTCTTTCTATCAAAATTCTTCTTAACCCTCTCTTGAGCCAGCATAGCTTCAACATGTACTCTGTCTCTAACTTCCTTTATCTCAACTAGCTGGTTGGTTCCCCTTAACTTAGGGTTTGGATCCTCTCCTAGCTCTTATAGTAGCCTCATTGCATGCCCTATGAGGGAATCAATAAATATCACCTTTGTCCCATATACCTATTTAAAAGGTGAAGTTCCAACGGACCATGTTGACACAGTTCTATCGAAAGGGATTCACTTCGCACTACTGTCAACAAACACCAACCAAACACCCTTAAGCATCAGCCGAGAAAGGTTTTACCATTTCCAACAACATTTGCGGAGCGAGTGAGGTCTCACCCGAGATGATTAAGGGGGCTGCAGGAACCAATTTTCCATAGTAGGGGGAGGACATGCATCTATTATCCCTCTATCGATGCAGAAACTAGATATTTATCTTTGCATCATGCTTAATAGTTCAAACACACATTCTTCTTTCGCATTACGAATGTATAATCAACATTTGCACTAACATTATATATTTGACAGTCACGTCAACATATATTACACATAGCAACAAAACTTAAGCATAATGCATTATTGAGGTCGCATTCATCAATCAACATAAACAAAAACACAAAAAGAGACGTAGCCGAACATCTACATGCATTGTAACGTACCCATCTATACCCTATTGCATTAAAATTGTAAATGATGTAAATATCGTTATTAAATCATGGTGAGGAGGTCAAGGCCAAGGCCCCGCCATTGATTTATCATTTTATGTATCAACAATTAAAAATATCGGTGCATATGGTTCTTGTGCTGGACATGCACCATGAAAATTAAGACATCATGTAAATACGAATTTTAATGAAATACCCACAACTAGCTATGCAATGCAACAAAGAGATGGGGGCATGCTTTTACAAGGAATAGGGAGGGAAATTATTCAAACCTTTGAGCCAAAGGTGTTAATCCAAATGTCATTGAGAGAACCCATACACCATCAACTACCCATTTTGACTTATGCACCCAATCATTTAATTCTTCCAAGAGTTGGTTGAGGTAGTTAATGCCTTGGGATTTGAGAGGTATGGCAGCCAATTTCTTGTATGGGCAAGCCATCAATATGGGAAATCATATTTTTGCTTCTGGGGCAAGAAAACACCCACGAAATTGTGCCCAAAGCAATCCTTCACCCATGGAATTTTCTCTCTCACGTAGTATGAGCTAGCTGGGGCTTTCTCCTTCACCTTTTCCATCATTTTTCTACATTTTCCATACGTGGGAACTCGTTTTTGTATTGCACAATGGCTGGGAGGAAGGGAGTCATGATTTTGGGGTTTTTGGAGGCCATTTTTGTCCCTTGAATGCCCATAAACGTTTTCTGGAAATGATTTTTCTCTCCCAGGGTTGATTCCCCATTTTCCATTTCGTTTTTGATTGCCCACATTTTACTGGAACTAATAGAAACTCATTCTGGGCATCCCACTATCAAAACGTTTTTCTTCATGCCCAACATTGTGATTTTGCTATTATTTGAATCCCTATTTTGGTTTGAATTTGTGAGCAAAAAATTGGGAGTGGAAGAGTACCAGAATTGGCTTGATAAACGTAGTGAGGAGAGTTACCTCTCAAGAAGATCAAAAGGGATGGATACTCTTCTATACACACCTTGAACAACACTAGAATGGAAGGTATGGCCTGAGGGACTGTGTATTAGTGAAGGGAATACTTCCTTGTGTGGGGTGTGTAGGCATTGTGGGTGCTAAGCTGGATAGATCTTGTAAAGGAATCCTTGGCTCTGTGTTTGAGCTCACTAGCTTAGCAATTCATTCCCTCCCCTTTTGCCTTAGCATCTTGATAAACCTCAACTGTGGATTGGCTTGGCTAGTTTTGGTGTATTTTGGCTATATGTGAGTCTGTTGTTCACTTTTCCTTGTAGAAATCATGCCCATCTCGAGGGTGGCAGTTGTGCTAAGATAGCGATGAGCACAATTCGCCTATGGTTGGGTGGAACATTGCAGTTGCATAGCTAGTTGCTCGGGACTACTTTGTTTTAAGATAAGTACTCTCTTGTATAAATTCTGCAATGTCTTTATTTAATATCTGTCATGAAAATGTTGAATGTATGTTATATATGTAGATGATTTTAATTCCGTTGTGTTTCTTATATATATATATATATACACATCTACATATGACTTTTTATACTCCAATGGTTTTTGTTAATAATCATGGGGCTAGATGCCCGATTTTAGCCTAACATTCTCTCCATCGCATTGGTATGATGGGAGGGGACGTTACATGCATTAACTCATCTCAAAAATCTATGGTACGACCTTCGAAGGGATAGTTCCAAACAACTTATCGCAGATCCATACAAATAGAACAAAACTCGCCGAAGGTAGAGAAAAACATAGATGCGGAATATCACATTACACCATCCATCGATTGAACCATTAGTTGATGCCCTTAGGGTTACAATCACGGTTCTATTTATAGAAAACTAAGGTGGTTACAAAATGGTCCAATTGACCCATTCTAACTAACTAAACAATAAATTGCGCTTTCGTTAGCTTCCTTATTCTCCGCGAATGGTCCTTTCTTCCGCGAATAATCCTTTTCATCATTGTCGGATTCGGCACTTCATGCGGTCTAACCCCATGCCAATAGCCCCCCAACAAAAAATGGTGGCTCACCCTCTAGCCACCTATTATGGACCTTGCTGGTGTTGTTATTGTGCTTCACTATTATGTAATTCTTGAGTCCATCCTCCATTCGATTGATCGTTGTCATGTACTTCTCGAACTCATCCTCCAGTTTCTTGATCGTTGTCATGTAATTTTGGAACTCATCCTCTAGTTTCTTGATCATTGTCATGTACTTCTTGAACTCATCCTCCAGTCTCTTGGAACCTTCATCATCTATCCCTTCTCGACCGGCTATTGTTCTCGACCCTGGCTTACGACTTGACAAAAGTTTATCGACAACACCCAATTGTGAAAAAGGCGTATCGTTCCGGCACATCTGTTTCACAGATTTGATCATCCTTTGCCGATATCGGTGTGCCTTTTCCCTTGTTACTCTTGCGGTCAAAGGGACTGCTTCTCTTTTAGCAACTGAAAATCACTTAGATATCTTGGGTAATACCTCAAATTTTATCTTCCTGATACTTGGTGCCTTTGCATCTACCAGTTGCTCATGAACACTTATCATCCTTTCCCTTAGCGCACCTTGGTTTCTTCCACTGGAAAGAAAATGCTCCATTGCAACTCTCTAATCTCACTTCTTTATTCTGTAACTTTCTTGGGATCACACATTTGACTCACTGGCTCTCTTCCATAATTCTCATAAGCCTTGATCTTCAAATCTATATGCTTTGTGGATTTATAGTTTAACTCGCTCATTCCTCATGTCCTTGATGTATGATTGCTAATTCATTCACTAAATATTTCACTTATTCACCAAATTCCGTCCTCGAGTGTGTCATTACGAACCTCCACCGTCCTCCGCCACTGCTTAGCCACTGACGTAATTATGCTCTCACTTGAATCTGACATGCTAAACGTCGATGAGTGATCGGTCTTGCCATGTCTCCAACTTTTTGTCATTATTATTATTATTATATTATTATTTTTCAACTGTGTGATTCATTTCTCAGCTGCTATGCACCTGGTTATGGCGATAGGATTTCAGTCGATTCCCATTCACGATATTTTTCAACAATTTCCCATATAGCCTTTGTAACTACACCGCACCTCCATTAGTAACAAATTTTATGATATAGAGACCCAACCAATGCATCTGTATCTTATCGTGATTCTTTGCAAACTTACTATCGTATAATAGGACCATATCTCCTCATTGGAGGTGCTTTGCTTTGACGTGGTGATCATGCAAAGACTTCTGTTGATCCTTTTCTACCTTCTAATGGAATCATGTGATAAACTGATCTTTGTCAAGCTATACCAACTATGCTAACCTTTATTCAATTGCTCCATCGTCACTCATTCCTGTAGCTGCTGCGATGCGTAGACTTGGGAGGATATAGTCCATTGGAATTACTGCTTCCTATCTGTAAACTAACTTGAACAAAGTATGTCCTATCAATTATTTGCATGTTGTGAACTGTAAGTCCATAGTATCACTGGAATCTTCAAATCCCAATCATCGCGGTTTTTGTTGCACACCTTTGTGAGTGCATGATCCAATATTTTGTTGAATGCTTCAACTATGCCGTTAGCTTGTGGGTGATATGGGTTACTCTTCCTATGTTGTATTTGAAACTCCTTCATTATCACCGTAATCATTGTATTGACAAAATGAGTACCCTAGTCGCTCATCCATATCTTTGGGTACCCAAACCTGGTGACCACATTATTGAAGAGGAATCTTGCTGCAGTCGCAGCCGTGCAATCCTTCACTAGTGCGGATTCCGCACATTGCGTCAAATAATCTGTCGTAGTAATTATGTATCATGACCCTCTTCTTTTTCCTGGTAGGTTGATAGGTCCTACAAATTCGATTTCCCATTTGTCAAAATCCTATAGTGTTAATTGAGGTACTAGCATCATTTCAACCCTTCGTGATGGTTTCCCTATTCTTTGACATACATCGCATCTTTTTGCAAAGTCTACAGCATCTCCATGCATCATCGACCACCATAGTCCAGCTCGAAGTACCTTTCTAGCAGTGGCACGACCTCCATAGTGTCCTCCTGCGATTCTGTCATGATATTCTGCTAAGATCCTTTCCTGTTCATGTGGAAGGACATATCGTCAAAGTATTTTGTCTAGTCCCATTTTATATAGTTTCCCTGCAATCAGTTGGAAATCTGCAGCTTTGACAACTAACTGTTTCTTTTGGTTGCTAGTAAATTCCTCTGGTGCCTTCCCTGTTGCCAAAAATTGGATAATTTTCTCATAATGGTTGTCGACCATTCCAACCATGAATAACTGAGCGTCGAGAAATCCTTCGTCAATATTTCTTGGTTCTTCTCTTGATTCTATTCACGACAGATGATCTGGTCCTACATTTAGTCACTCAGGATTCATAATTATCTCGAAGTTGAATTCTTGGAAGAGTAATAGCCATCGACAGATTCCCCCCCCAACACAAGCTTATTCACTAGGTATTTGAGTGCTGAATGATCAGTGAACATTTTAAAATGGCCTTCTAATAGATAATGTAAAAAATTTTGGGAGGCGTAGATGTTGGCCCGGTTTTGCAACCAGGCTTAGTGCTATGGGCACCTACTAACTAGTAGCAGCAGTTTCAATGGAAATAAATAACAATAAACTAATTAAACAAGACTATTCATGGATCTAAGCAAAGATATTAAGCAAATAACAAAAATAATTTAAAATCAAGAACAAGACAATGTAGAATAATGAATTTGTATTGAAAGAATGGGGCAAGCAAGTGCTTGCGGAATCAATACCTCTAATGGTGAGGTTGAATGGCTCCAAGGATGAGCAACTCCAATCTCCAATGGTCTCTTCTCCAATGTGGTTTGCAATGACTAAAATGCTCAAGGGAGATTTCAGCAGCATAAGGATGAGATAATGGATGGATGTGAAATGAGGAGCCCCTACCACCTTTTTATAGGTTTTGGTGGTGGGAAATACCATTTTTGGTTTTGTGGAAACCAAATGGTATTGACTAACATGGTTTAGGTACTTTTCCCTCCTTTTTCCTTTTTGTTTTTGAATAAAAATAATATTTTAATTCCCTTTTTAATATTTTTGGGAATTTGGACCCTTTTTGAGGGTTTTTTATGATTTTCTTGGAAAAATAATATTTTTTAATGGAAAAAGGGGTTTACTAAGGTCTTTTGGTCACCTTTTGTTGGTTTCAGAGGCTCAGATGGTGGAAAAGTGGACAAATGGGTCATGTGAGTAAGGGAATGAGCTAGTGAGCACTTTTTAGGTGTTAACAGATTGCCCCCTGATGTGTGAGGGCAGGAGCTCATCGTATGGCCGATAGACATCATAGTTCTTTTGTCCTTTTTTCTGGGATTTGGGGGAGAGAAGAGACCGGTTGGAGACTGGAGCCACGGCCCTTGGAAGCTGCAAAAACAAAAAATATTACATAGCCTCAATATGAATGAGGTATAATCTCTGATAAAGGACGAGGCGGGCATTCCCATGCTCGTATCAAGACATATACAAAACAATTAGTCCCAAGAAGGGGGATCTAATACGTAAAGAAATATACTGGTACATTATAATGGTCCAGAGGGGACATTATTGTGGGATGTACTCATGATCATGGCTGATCTCAACAACTGATACACTGGACTAACTGTTGAACTGCTGAGACTGAAGGTGTCCAACGTCTGTATGGACTCAATGACTCTAAGCCATCTGGAATAGTGTCGCCATACGCAACCCGGATATCTATAGAAAAAAAATGTAACTGGTTGTATCCATAGGTAGACTCTCAAATGTGGAGGATTCGGGTGGTATCCGGGGTCTTCGACTAATAACTGAACGGACCAATACCCTGTGCGAGTCTCAACGATGCGATCAAGGTGTTGAAGTCGAGCATGTGAGAAACAACCATTCGGAGAGGCACTGAGGATTCCTCTCGAAATGATTCGTAGGCACTCATCATAAATGGTAATGAGTCCAAGACACAGGGACCTCTAGGTCTATCCTCTAGAATCAATTTGGTTGTCGTCGACAGAGGGAGACCAGCAACTAACAAGGCAATGATGTTTCCTTGATAGGAGCACGAGGTGTAAAACTAAAGTGTTGTAGTATTGATGGTAGGACTGACATACTTGTGGGGATGGGAAATAACTGGGTCAAAAAATGGGTAGACTCAAACTTCCTTTGTTCAGAGCATGATGACATGGTTTACCTGGCAGCGTAGGGAACTGACTTGTAGGTGCAGGGATCGTAGCTTTTTTAGGGACTGAAGGGTATGTACTGACTCCGGGGGGGGTGAAGCTGATGGTAGCTGTCGAGGGAGTTTTAGAGTGACATACTGCAGAATACTCTGAACAAAGGCAACCGCAATGGGGAAGCTGCCTAAATGAGTAGATGTGATCTATTGTGGCGCCAAGAGGCACCATTGATTCCTTCTTCGTAGTTTTAATGAGCTCCAAGAAGGGATAAAAGTGTGCTCTGAAATGGTACGGTCCTGTGGATTTTGCGAGCCCAGGACGGCTCATGCTCATGGTTGCTTTCATGTTTAGAGAGTCTGAAAGCGGTAAGTGGACTCTATTGGTGTTTCTTTTTCGTAAGTTTAGTCTCCAAGGCCCGAAAAAGCGTAAAATGATGCGGATGGAGAACTCTTCTAGCCGATGTGACTAGAGTATACCTTTTTCGTAATTAGTCTACAAGGTCCGGAAAAGGGGTAAACTTATACCAGGTAGACGCCCTTTCAGATACGTTTAGCGAGCATGAAAGGAAGCAAGATTGCTCGGCGATCTTTTCATTGTTTTAGGAGTCAGAAAAGAGCTTAACAGAAACTCCCTAAGTGCCTTTTTCGTAAAAGGGGTTGCTCGGCCCGAAAAAGGGGTAAAATTATACCGAACAAAAATGGACTGATGAGGGCGAAAAAAGGTCTCAAGCATCGTCATCAGTGCGGAAAATTGGATCCCGTGACCTAAGGATTGTCGAAAACGGAGAACGGCCGATGTGGCACGCAAACCGAGGTGACGAGGGGGCATGGAAAAAAAAAATGCCCGAAAAATCTAAAGGTGAGAGCGAGAAATGATCTCAAGCATCATCACGAGCGCGGAAAACTGAATCCGACGATATAAGGCATGTCGAAAACGGAGAACGACCGATGTGGCACGCAAACCGAGGTGACGAGGGGGGCACGAGGAAAAAATGCCCGAAAAATCTAAAGGTGAGAGCGAGAAATGATCTCGAGCATCATCACGAGCGCGGAAAACTGAATCCGGCGATATAAAACTCGTCGAAAATGGATAACGGCCGATGTGGCACGCAAACCAAGGCGACGAGGGGGCATGGTAAAAAATGCCCGAAAACTGGGCGTGAGAGCAAGAAATGATCTCAAGCATCATCACGGGCTCGGAAAAATGAATCCGATGATATCAAATATATCAAAAATGGAGAGCAGCCGAAGTGGTATGCAAACTGGGGCGACAAGGTGTCGGGACACAATGTTGATATTGGTCTTGGTGAGAGCGAGAAATGATCTCAAGCATCATCACGGGCACTGAAATATGAATCCGGCAGTGCAAATGGTGCGAAAAACGGAGGTCATAAGGACTCCGGAATGGTTAAAGGAAAGAACTAGGTTAAAAAATGGCTACAAATAAAGGTGATCCCACCAAGCGAAGGATGCAGTGGTGGGGAGAAATGATGACCCATGGGGGCAAAATACTAGGTGTATCAAATCAACTGAAATATACAAGTGACACGTGACCTCAAAAATGGTTGAGATCACGAATATGAAAAAGTGAGCAGGGTTAATGACCTGCCCCCATGCTATGTGCATGGGGTTTGTGATTGTGGATCACATATGTGTTGGTTTGAACGATGGGCTCATTGAGGTGTTGAGATAGAGATGATGGGGAAGGTTCAAAATGATTGATCATGCCCCCTATCCCGGGGTCGAGGTAATCTATTATGCCCCCTAACTCAGAGGTGTCAATGTGGTGCAGATGTTGTCTTAGAGAGAGATCAATAGGGCATTGAGCAACTGCTGGTGAGGTGTTATACCATGAGACTGTGGGTCGTGGTGGCATACTGAAGTGATGATATGATGATGGGGGATTCCCTTTGTGGGGTGGATGCCCCCAGTATCTCCGACGAGGATCACGATGATGATGAGTAGGCAAGATTTTGGGCCTGCCCCCATGTTGTGGACATGTGGTTTCCTGGTCGATTTGAAAGGGTTGAACCTGTGTGTTAAAGGGATCAATGGAAGGGGCCGAGCGGACAGAGGGGTATCCAGTGGAGATCGTATAAATGGTAGGGTCAAGGCCAGGCATTTCGGTATCTGACCAAGTAAAGACATCAGTGAATTCTTGGAACAGCTTTTTGTATGCCTGAGTTTCTGCTTGAGTGCAAGATGCGCCCAGCGAGATGAGCTCAGGTTTCCCTGGTGTTGTGGAAATGTCTATCTGTGTAGTGGGGGAAATGTTCGACATGTTCCCTTCTTCAAAGGCATCTGGTGTTGGGATGGGGTCCTTTAACCAATCGACCTTAGTGGGTATGAAATCTTTCGATTCGACCGATAGCTGGTTGGATGCAGTGGATGTAGATGCTTCCGGGAGGAAGTACGAGCGATGATGCATATCATCCCAAGGGTAGTCGGGTGCAGTGAGTGTCTCCAAAATTTGCTCATCAGTATTGAAGTAGTCAGACCATAAATCAAGGGGTTCTGGTTTGAAAGTTGTTGAAATCATATAAATTGTATTGACTTCTTCCGACGAGGATGATGGCGGGGGGTGGATCTCCTCGATGAGGGGAGGAGATATCTCTAAGTCGACGTTGTTTAACTCGTACAACGCTGCTCTATAGTCAGGTAGATCAGGACAATGGTGAGAGTAGTGGCCGTAAACACTGCATATAGCACAAGGATGGTTAGTGCACAGTGATTTTTCGCGAGGCTGTAGAGGTGGCTCTAATCTGACTACTGGGATGTTGATGTCATTGTCCAACATATTCATATGCTCTTGGAGTGCCGGTAAGTGTGGGAATTGATGAGTTGGATGGCCTATCTCATCGCATGATGAGCATTTGGGGGGAGCTCGAAACGTTGGTGGGGGTTTAACTGCCTTAGGAGGTGGTATAGCAGTGTACGGTTGTGGACCTCTGCCCCCAGTGGGCTTAGCAAGAAGAGGGGGATTCGTTGACGTCGAAGCAATCGTGAGACCAGGAGAAGGTTTCGTTGACGACGAAGGGATTGCGACACTCGGAGGAGGTTGATTTGTGGTAACAATAGGTTGTACCGGTTGGAGGATGACGTTTGGTGTCGGCGGTGGAACGGGAGGCGAAATATACCAGACGGGTAATCCCAATGTTAACCCGGGTAGACTAAGGGTAGCCATAACCGGGGCGCTTACTACCCTCGAAGGAGGAAATAGAAATGGGATGGTGTGGATGGGTGTAACACCGATGTGACTCGGTACCAATGGTGGTTGACTACCGGGTGTTTGTGCATTCTGTGAAAGAGTACAGAGGTTTGTGACATGGGTCTCTGGTGACGGTGGTGGAATGGCCTGGAATGTAGAGGTCATTGGTGTGTCTGAGTATAGTCCGGGTCCCACAGAAGACACAAAGGAGGTAACTGCACTAGAAGCGGGTTGTTCAATCATGGGAAGAACATTTTCGGGTGCTGCCGGGGCATTGGGATCATAGTAGGTGAGTTGGTCGATTTTGACCACGCGTCCCTCATGGGGGAACATCATGGTACGAAAAACGGAGGAGGCGACCGCTTTCATGGCGTACATGTAACTACGGCCAAGTAAAAGGTTATAATCGAGCTGGGCGTTAATGACCTCTATGTCGATGAGCACAGTTTTCCCACCCAATTGGACGGGGACCTTGGGTAGTAGACCTTGAGGTTGAGCTGACCGGCCGTCATAGGCCCGCAATGCAGTGGTGGATTGCTGGAGAGTAGGGGATCCCAACTTCTGCCAAACAAATGTGGACATGACACATGTGGAAGCACCCTCATCGATGATACATCGATGGATGACAAGATTCCGAATAGAAACAGAAACTTGGACTGCTATGGTGGAAGGCAGACGTGGTTCGGACTGGTCCAAATCAAAGGTCATCAATTTCGAATCATTTGGGTCAATCACCCCAATGGCGGAAAGTAAAGTCTTACGTTGCGTAGGATAGTTTTTCAAGACTTCTAACGCAGACATGGCTGCGGGAGATTGAGCTAGGTCATCTACGATGTTGTAATTTGACGCAGCCCGTGCATTGGGGTTTTTGTTGATACGACGGAGAGGGAAACGAGGTGATTTAGAGGCACCATCGAGTGGAAGAGGTGGTATCCGTAACGTCTGATCGGTGGGATTAGCGTTAGTATCCTTGTCGGCGGGGGTAGCCTCAGAGGTAGGACCATACTGGTTCCGTCGGGTTTGGATGTTGACGTCGGCAGTGGACATCATCAATAAGTGGTGAGTGCCTGAATCAAACATGGTTTGATCAGGAGCGGCGTAAGTGATTTGTTGTGGTTGCACGTTGCCCTGTGGGGGGGCTAACGGCTGAGTGTTCACCACTCCTTGTGTTGGGAAAGGGTTTTGTAGCACCAAAGGCTGTTGTTGAGGTGGTGGAGGGTTGGGTGGCGGCTGACGAGCCGCCTACCCTTGACGATGGGCGTCATCTGTCCATAGTTGTCGAGCTCGCTCCAGATGTGGGCAAGCGTGGGTATAGTGGCCATAGACACCGCAAATGGAACAAGGATGGTTTGTTCGTAAATTAGCATTTTTGGCTTGCTTAGGTGGCCGATCAAGATTCTGATGAGCAGGCACCGCGTTATTATTTTGCGGAGGATGGGTAGGTTGTGGAGCTTGGTTATGGTTTTGGTTGTTTCCACGGTTACGTCCTCTTCCGCGGTTTGGTTTCCCACCCTGGTTGCGTTGGTTATTTTGGTATTGGGGCTGATGTTGTTGTGCGTACACATGCCCTTGAGCATTGGGGGGATTCTGGGGAGCCGCAGGTGCGGGATCAGGTTGCGGTGGGTAGTATGCAGGTGGAGCTGGAGGTGGTCCAGTTGCCTATTGGGGTTGTTGGTACCCCTGAGCTATTGGATGTGGTAGATTAACTGGTGCAGTTTGCTGTGGGTACTGCAACGGTTGTGGTGAGAACTGAATGGGGTTCTGTGTAGTAGGTTGAGCATAGTATGTAGGAGGTACATACGCTAATGGCGTTTTCCCATAACAATGTTGTGGACAAGAGGGTCCATGAATGTGATGGGTCTGGTTTGTTGGAGCATAAGAAGTTGTTGCTCCGGAACTGGATGTAGCCCTAGAGAGGTCTGGGGCGGGCATGGTGCTCACCATGCTGAAAGGTTTAGGTTGCGGGGTGATTTGGCCAATGATGCCATCAGCGGCATGTGATGCCCCCGGTGCGTCACCACGTGAAGAGTCACCTCGTGGGGCGTCAGGTATGATTGTGTATAGATAACCTGATTGGGCGTATATGAGATCAAACTGTTGGGCCTTGAGGATGGCCTCCTCTTCAGACTGGGGTCTTTCAGATGCCACATCCTTCGCAATGAGAGGGAGGAGGGATTTTAGGAACCAATGTAAGAAGATACGGTCGTCTAATTTGATTTTGCAGAGGCTTCGGCGGCGACGCCACTCATGAATGTGGTCCGTGATGTGGGTGGCCGTATTCTATCTGCAAGACAGTAGGATCTCGACGCCCGCATCGTAGCGGACAGGTAACTGGAAGAATTGTAGGAAATTCGAGGCAAGGGAGGTAAATGTGGCATGCGTCCCATGGGGCTGCTTGATATACCATTTGGCTGTGGAGCCAGTGAAGGTGCGTTGTAAAAGCCGGAGGCGGATTGAGTCGTCCACTATGGAGTTGGAGGAACACCATAAATGGAAGGACATGACATGGTTCTGGGGGTCTTCCCCTGCCTTACCCTCAAACTTAGGGATGTCAGAGGGAAGTTTGGTGGGCATATGGGGCCACGCAGGATCATGTTTGATGGGGTCATTTGTTAGCCTAGCTAAGTCTGGCAGGTTCAGACTCGCCATGTATGGTAAGCTAGCAGATGTGGTAACTGGAACTGGGACATGCCTAGCCATTGTGGTATAGTGTAGGGGTCCAGTAGCGCCTAAAGGTATGCTAGGTATGGAGGGTATATGCCCTCCAATAGGTGTAGTCTGGTATGGGCCAGCGCCTCCAAGTGCAACATGGGTTACACTTGGGTTAGGAATAGCACTAGGGATTCCTGGGATAGCACTCCCAAGTGCAACATGGGTTGCACTTGGGTTGGGAATCGTACTAGGGATTCCTGGGATGGGGTTTGTGGAAACCAAAGGGGTTATGACCCCCATGTTGGGTATACCGATGACAGGTGGTGGGCCTGTGTTGGGCATTCCTAAATGTGGAGTATTACCCATGTTGGGCATACCTAGGGGGGTGGTCGTTGCCATGGATGGCACCGCCGCAGAAGGGTCTATGGATGTCTCACCTATGGTGCTTGTAAACAATGGATCAAAAGGTGTTCCAGCCATAATGGTGGTTGGTGGTAAGTCTATGAGGTTTTCGGATTCTACCTCCAAATCAAAGGTGAAGTGAGGTGTGTCAGAATCGGATGACTGTCTAATTGATTGACGATGTGTCGAATCAAGGGATAAGGCTCTGCGTCCGTGACGTGGAGAGCCAAGTGGACTAAACTCTGGGAGTTCTCCCTGTAGACGACGAGAGCGTCTAAAATTCTCAATGGTGAGAATATGTGTTTGGGTAAAAAATTTGTTTAAGTATCAGGTGGTGATATATATATAAAAGACTCAAAACCCTAATGCAACCAAGGGTGCAAGAAGGGGAGTGAAAAAAGAAGGCTCTCAGGCCAAAAAATCAATCCTCAAAAAGGGCACTTATTCTAGCAGCTGTGCTACAATAAGTGGAGGAATGCAACAACTGGTCAGAATACCAACATGCAAACGGCTCCTAGAAAAAATAGGTGTAACTAGACCACAGGTAGGTTGAAATCATGCAAACACCTAATCTAAAAGTATTGTGACTCAAACAGACGATATCCTCTGCAAGGTGATGAAATCCAAGTCAGACAATATGAATGTTGAGACAACGGCTAGATATCCCCCTACCGGGAGGGACACCGGGTAATCAATCCTAAAGACAGGCTACTAGGATACTCCGTTCATGACGCGTCGAGAAAAGGTAAATCTGCCGTTTGGTCCTTTGATCGCAATATCCCAATACAGGAATATCCCGAGAACTACGAATGGTAGCCCTTCGGTTACTGAATGGATTTCGGTATTCCACTCAGGCTTCCGGAACCATCCTCGCGACTTCAACCCTCCTAAGGGAGAGGCCTTCCCACAAACCGGTTGTGACCGCGCCAAAAAGTACTAAGAGATTTTAGCTCCCTAATTGGACAACTTCTATGTCTCAGATGTAAGAACTGAGGGGTGTTATTGGAACACCTATCCCCCCAATACTACCTAGCTACAAGAATTCTTTTAGTGTTCCCCAAGTGGGGTTAAAAGTGTGTTCAAATTAAGGTACGTTTTAAGGCTTAGTTCAATTAAGTGATCGTGTGAGTGCACGTGAGGTGTTGTAAACTGAACTTTGAAAAAATTAAATGCTTTACAGGAAATTTTCAAAAAATAAAGGATTTTTCAAAAATAAAAAGCAAATATTTATGACTTTTTCACTAAAAGGAATTTAAATGCTTTTCAAAAACTAACTCAAAAAACAATGGATTTTTTGGATTTATGAAAGCAAATAATAGACTTCTTTTAAAAGAAATAAATGGATTTCTTCGTTCACAAAAATTGCTAAGGGCAAGATTTTAAAGAAGTAAACAGGAAAAAATTTGAATCTAGATGAAAATGCAAAATGAGTCTTTCTTTCACTTTCTTGAAAATTTTTAAAAAGATTTCTAGATATGCACTTTTTAAATAGTAAAATTTTTTTCAAAGCTGTAAAATATGCAGGATTTAATACTGTAAAAAATGTGCTATGGGCAGAAAGTACAGTAAAAAAAAATTTTCAAAATCGGGATGGCCGAATGAAAAAATTCAGCCGCGCGGGTTTTGACAGAAAAGACGCGATGGACCGCGCGGGTTTCTGTCGAACAGTCGCGCTGGACCGCGCGGGTTTTGGCCGCACAGTCGCGATGGACCGCGCGGGTTTTAGCCGCACAGTCGCGATGGGTAGCGCGGAAATTGGCCTCAAAGCCGCGGTGTGCAGCGCGAAAAAATGCAGAAAAGTCGCGATGGACCGCGCGACTGTCTGGAAAAAAGCCGCGATGGACCGCGCGGAAAAACGCAGAAAAGTCGCGATGGACCGCGCGACTGTCTGGCAAAAAGCCGCGAGGTGGAAGCCGTGCAAGGAAACCGAGAAACGAACCCGAAAATTGAAAATTTCGGGCTGTTTATGGGGCCAAAACTCAGAGCAGCAATAGATCTGCTGTCTAAGATGGCAGATCTATGGATCTAAAGGTTAAAAACTCATAAAAAACTAAGATTGAAGGCAAAACTAGAGATCTATAGTTCAAACCAAAGCGGAGTCGCCAAAAAATGTTGGCCCGGTTTTGCAACCAGGCTTAGTGCTATGGGCACCTGCTAACTAGTAGCAGCAGTTCAATGGAAATAAATAACAATAAACTAATTAAACAAGACTATTCATGGATCTAAGCAAAGATATTAAGCAAATAACAAAAATAATTTAAAATCAAGAACAAGACAATGTAGAATAATGAATTTGTATTGAAAGAATGGGGCAAGCAAGTGCTTGCGGAATCAATACCTCTAATGGTGAGGTTGAATGGCTCCAAGGATGAGCAACTCCAATCTCCAATGGTCTCTTCTCCAATGTGGTTTGCAATGACTAAAATGCTCAGGGGAGATTTCAGCAGCATAAGGATGAGATAATGGATGGATGTGAAATGAGGAGCCCCTACCACCTTTTTATAGGTTTTGGTGGTGGGAAATACAATTTGTGGTTTTGTGGAAACCAAATGGTATTGACCAACATGGTTTAGGTACTTTTCCCTCCTTTTTCCTTTTTTTTTGAATAAAAATAATATTTTAATTCCCTTTTTAATATTTTTGGGAATTTGGACCCTTTTTGAGGGTTTTTTATGATTTTCTTGGAAAAATAATCTTTTTTAATGGAAAAAGGGGTGTACTAAGGTCTTTTGGTGACCTTTTGTTGGTTTCAGAGGCTCAGATGGTGGAAAAGTGGACAAATGGGTCATGTGAGTAAGGGAATGAGCTAGTGAGCACTTTTTAGGTGTTAACAGTAGACCATCGCCAAACCTTCCCTTTCCTTCATTGTGTAGTTCTTCTCTGTAGTGGACATATTCCCAGTTGCGAATGCGATCGGGTGGTCGATCGCTCCTTCTCCTAGTTGGGCCAATATTACTGCTAGTGCAACTGATGACGCATCAACATAAACATGGAACTCTTTTGTCCAATCGAGAAACACTAGTATTGGTGCTGCAACCATCTTTTCTTTCAATATATCAAGGATCTTTTGGCATTCTTCATTCCATTCGAACTTGGCATCCTTCTTCAACAATTTTTCCATCGGTGCCGTGATCACTGCATAACCTTTGATAAAAATTTTGTAGTATCGCCTATGTCCCAACGTCACTCTTCATTTCTCTATTGTCGTCGGTGGTGGTAGATCGACAATGATCATGATCTTTGCAGGGTCAACCAACATTCCTTCCCTGCATACAATGTGTCCCAATAAAATCCCAAATGGAGCGCAGAAGATGCACTTCTTTAGGTTTAGCGAAATCTGGTGTTGTCGACATCTCTACACCATCAACCTCAGATTTGAGACGCGATGTCCAATCATCCATGTATACTATGAGAAATTTATGGATGAAATATTTGAATGCAGCGACAATCAGTCTTGAAAAGATTGCTGGCACATTTTTCAGACCCAATGGCATCACTTTATATTGGAAACATCCTGATTTTTTGACGAATGTTTTTTTGTGTCAATCCTCCTTTACAATTTTTATCTGGTGGTATCCTGAGAATCCGTCTGTAAACAAGTAGATCTCTTGACTTCTGACACCTTCTAGTACTTCATCGGTGAATGGTGTATGAAATAGATCATGTAAACATGCATCGTTCAATTTTATTAGGTCAACAAACATCCTAATTTCACCAGTTTTCTTGTCTTGTACCACCATTGGGATGATCCACTCAAATTCCTTCACTGGTTATATGATGTCCGCATCCAACATCCTCTCTAGTTCAGCTTTCACATGCTCCTTGTACCTGGTATTCAACCGGTAAGGTCGATGCTTCACTGGTTTCACATCAGGATTTAGTGGGATCTTCATCTCTCCTAGGTTCCCAAAAATGCCTTTTGTCTTTGAAAATTTTGTTGGGAATAGATCCTGGGACTCATGTATCAGGTCAGTCATCTTGGAAATGGTCGAGTCATCCGAACAATCTCCGAGTCTGCGAACTTAAGATTTTCCTCCGACCTAATATTCACTTTCGTGATTCATAATGGTTGTTGGAACTTGTCGAAGGGCATATCTGGTGCTTCAAAATTTTGACTTCCTTCTGACTCTAGTATATAAGTAGCCCACGGATCAACCTCATTGTCCGGTTCTCCTATTATGTTGTAGCATTCCATCAACATTTCTGGTGTTGCAGTCTACTCAAGTACCATTGGTTTTTCCGTTGGAACTGCTTCGAATACTTTCTCATAGACCTCATGTAACCCGTTGTGGATGAAGGGGTTTTTGTCCAAGAAACTAAAGGTTTGGCTAAAGCCAACAGTCATCTCTTGCCATGTGGTTTTTCTGCATCGCAGTTCTACTGCGATATACCAACTTCGCGGTACTTCATCCAATGTGTGAATGAATGCGTGGACCCATTCCTGTTTTGATCTTGTTCCCCATTTTCCTTGACATTCGTTCAGATGCTCCTTTGGGTCTCCTCTTGCATTGTACTTCCTTCTGTAGTATCCTTTGGTTTCATTGAACCTAACCTGTATTAGGTGTCGACATAGTGGCCAGTTCATTATTGTTGACATGTGCACCTCCCACCATCGCGCTAGTGTAGCTTTCAATGCTTCCTCCAGGGCCAGCAGTCACTGTGGTTCTGCTGCTTTTTCTTCAAACTCAGTGATAAATGTAGTCAAGTTGGGAAACCCCTTGTATGTTGGTAGTTCAAACACTGTTGTTGCTACCCATATCAATGGCTAGGTTATCCGTGCACACCTTCTAAATGATACTTCATGTAGTCGATTCTGCCAATTTTCAAGTGCTTCATCTCTGACAATGCCGAATTGATGCTCCACCATCCTAACTCTCCATATGCTGTAGGATTGATGTAGTCTTCTGATATGTTTTAGACAATGTCCCACCCTTTAGTGAACTCATCCCTCGTCGGCTCAACATATCTCTTCCCTTCTGCTGGATTGAGAGGTGCGACTACCCCCATCTCGCGATTCTCGAATGGCATGATTCTTTTCTTGAAGTTGATGATGGCCTGACTCTCCATAGCCCAGTCTATCCCTAACAACATTGGATAGGGGCTTGTGTTGTCGATAATCTCTATCACATAAAATCCTATGTACGTTTTGAGACCTTCTATCTCCACTGGGACCTAGCATAATCGACCAATCGGGGTGACCTTACTTTGATTCACTAGTCGCAGTTGTACCAGGGACCATGCCAACTGTGGTTTCCCCATCGTTTCCGAAGTCCATTTCGTCAGAATGTTTACATCTGATCCGAGGTATAAAATGATGGAGTCGACATCAAATGCTCCAATTTGCACAGACATTCTTATTTCTCCTCCTGTCTTCCTCTTATGTACTCAATTGTCGTCTGATCCTTTCATACACCCTCCTATCGATGAAATAGGCAAGGATAATTTTAGGGGCGAAATTGAGCCCATGGGCTATTTTTCCATGGTTTTTTCCAAAAAACGATTTGCCAATTTGCATTTTTTGAAGCCCCATTTAGCCAAATTTTGACGGGGTAAACTTTTTTCACTCTAAAAATCACCAAATTATTATATAAACTATATAAAATCCTTATAAACTGAAATAATTTTAGAAAAATTTCGCCAAATATTTTATAGCTGACATTTTAAGAATTGATATGATTCACCAAGGTTTATACACTTTTCAATAAGTATGGGTCCTTAAAATTATCCCTAGTAACAGGCTTGATATCTCTGCCAGTGCGTCCTAATCTTTTTCCAGCTCCAGGAAGATCTCCAAGAAGGCTCTTAAGGTGTTAGTCTTTTTTTGTGAATTCGTAGTGTCGAATATCGATGACATATCATAAGTGAATTATTTCTGGTTGGTAAGTGTCTTCCTCATCTATCTCATTGTTTCTTGTGCTTTCAATAAATTCTCCCTTTCTGATTCCACATTGAATCTTACTTCTTTTCTCGTTGTCAGTCGGACGCTCGACTGTGGCCTCTCTTCCCCTGTCGTAACTCCTCCTCAGGTCAGTACTCCAACATTCACAGTTTGACTTCTTACCTCTGCTGATATCTTCTGCATAGCCGGTGGCAGATTCTGGTTTTGATTCTGATTTGGTGGAGGCAGGGCAGGTTCTTAGTTTTCCACTTCATGATAAGCTGAGGACAGTCCTCAACACCATGTTTCTCTATGCTGCAGTAGGTGCACTGCGGGGGTGGATTCGGGAAATCCCTCTAGTAATTACCAGGATGACCGCAACTGTAACATATGATTGGCCCTCGTCCTCATCCAAAAGATCCTCCTCGGCCAACACCAGTACATTGACCCATGCAGAACCCCTCTCTGAAGCCTCCTCACAGTTGACCATATGGTGGGTATTGTGGTTGACCATACTACGGTTGTTAATATTATAGTTGACCATACTACAATTGATCATACTACGATTGTAGATGATAGTGAGGCCAATGCTAATTGTACTGTTGTTGCTGCTAGACCGGCGGTTGCTCCACTCCCTTCATGAAAAATGTATTTGCAGTCTTTTCTTGGAGTAGGTCATAATCCCTACAATATTTTTCTTCATGGCCAACCGATCGACATAATTTGGAATACTAATTAACTGGCTTTGACACCATCTTCTGTAGGTACATGCATTATTTTGGTCAATGTCCTCTCATCTAGCAGATGCGACACCAAGGCATTCCTCCCTGACTGAGGGGATTCAATGCTCCTGACTGTAAATACTCTCGAAACTATGGGCACTAATCCTTGTGATGTCCTTTTTTTTGCATCTACTGCACCATATGTCTTAGCGGACTTATTTTCTCTTCTTAATATCTTGTAGTTGGATTGTCAAATTTTCCAACTGTGCTTGTATACGGTCCATGCCTATTCCTATTTCTCCAATCGGTGAAGCTTCCATATTCATTGTAATTTCCAGCGCTTCTGCTTGGGATGTTACTTTATATTGCATTAGTGGGTCATGCATGTGTGGCAGCAATCTTGTGGTGAACCATTCTTTATGCTGCATGTCAATCATTCCGAAACTCACTTTTTCCATTAGCATTTTGTATCTCTAGTAGAATTCCCACACTGATTCATTTGGAAGCTGCTTGATTTCTTTCATCTCTATGACGTACTACGACTCATATTTCAGTTTTCTAAATTCATCAATCAAGCTCACCATGATTTCTTGCATTGTTTTATCTGGACTTCCCATTGGTAGCTTAGTAAATTTCATAAACCAGTCTAGCGCACGACCCCTAAAGGTTGTCGCTAGCTGTCCCTTTTTTATATCTTCTTCCTGGACCTGCTTCACAGTCCATACCACTTCACACAAAAACCAATACTATTCGGGATCCTCAGTCCCATTACACTGGAAAATTGGCATTTTTATGTCGCCACCTACCATTCTTGTGCTCCTACTATTATTTATAGATCCACTACTTTTTACCACTATTTTGACACTTCAGACAACACTGCGAATAACTTGTATTTCATCCTACAAAGTTCTGAGTAGTGCACGGAGTTGAGGGCAAGTTGTATCTTTGGGTCCATCCCTCTTCAGCTTCTGGGGTAGCCTGGTCACTTTCTTCGTTGCAATAAGGTCACTTCATTCCTTGTGGTCCTGTTTTTAATTTTTTTGTTCCGATCGCCTCAGGAGACTCTCTCTCAATATCATTCCTACTCTTCTTCTCTGGCCACCGGAATCTCACCCCACTTCTCAAGGTACCACAATCTTCCTCATCCTCCCTTAGAAATTCGTTCTCGCTCATGTCCATCTACCCCTCATTTTTCTATCAGACCTGCATTGACGTGGTACCCACAACCTCCACACATCAATCTCTACTAATCGGAATTCATCTTCAGTATACCCTTTTCACAGACGAGCATCTTAATCCACAACTTTAGCGATAGTAGAAATATCCCTCTAGGTCGTTTGAAAAAATTTCTTTTTGCATCACTGTATGACCTGATTGTGTCAACGAAAAACTTAGTTATGTATCCCTCTAGAATACTGTCTACCTAGAAGTTGACAGCCCTTGATACTCTATTGTTGACCCGTTTGAACTGCTAGATCAATTATGGAGTCCAATGGTCAAGTTCAACCCCTTGGAAATTCTTCTTTTGAAATTTCAACTGTGCCAACCACTCATGCAACAATACCGAAAATTCACAGAAAAATACCTCATGGATATCTGAATAAATATACTTTTGCAACCAACTGCTTGTCATTTTCCTAGGGTTCTGACTTTCTCCTTCTACGAATTCTTGTATCTTTCTATCAAACCAATCCTGAATCTCTAGTTTCATTGGATGCCACATAATGTCCTCTTATTTCTTCTTCAGGATCCCATAAATAGAACCATTTGTTGACACAGTTCTATCGACAAGGGTTCACTTCACACTGTTGTCAACAAACACCAACCAAACACCCTTTAGCATTGGCCCAGAAAGGTTTTACCCTTTCCATCAACACTCGTGGAGTGAGTGAGGTCTTAGCCGAGATTATTAAGGAGTCTGCAGGAACCAAGTTTTCGAAGTAGGTGGAGGACATGCATCTATTATCACTCTATCGCTGCAGGAACCAGAGATTTATCTTCGCATCATGCTTAATAGTTCAAACACACATTCTTATTTCACATTACCAATGTATAATCAGCATTCGCACTAACATTGTATATTTGACAGTCACATCAATAGATATTACAGATAGCAACAAAAATTAAGCATAACACATTATTGAGGTCACATTCGTTAATCAACATAAACAGAAACACAAAAAGAGACATAGACGAACACCTTCATGCATTAACTCATCCCAAAAACCTACAGTACGACCTTCGCAGGGAGAGTTCCAAACAACTTATCACGGATCTATACAAAAAGAACAAAACTCGCCAAAGGCAGAGAAAAACATAGATGCGGAGTATCACATTACACCATCCATCGATCGAACCATTAATTAATTCCCTTAGGATTACAATCATGGTTCTATTTATAGAGAACTAAGGTGGTTACAAAACGGTCCAATTTATCCATTCTAACTAACTAAACAATAACTTGTTCTTTTGTCGGCTTCCTTATTCACCGCGAATGGTTCTTTCTTCCATGAATACTTCTTTTTGTTGTTGTCAACATCCACACTTCATGCAGTCTAACCCCATGCCAATAAACCTCTTGGAAGTGATTCTATCATCCCACATGGCTAAGGTCATCTTGGTGTGCTAAGCCCTTTTTTTCTTGAAACAACTTCTTGATGATCCTAACTAGACTTTTGTTGGATTATTCAGCCAGTCCATTTCCTTGGGGGTAGTAAGCAGTAGAATGGCCAATTTTATGTGGAACCTGTCACAGAACTTGACCATTATCTTGGATTTGAAATCTTGAGCATTGTTAGTGATTATATTGATAGGGAACCCAAACCTAGACATGATCTTTTCCTCCATTAATTTTATGATGACTGTGTTTGTGGCTGGCCTGGTTGGTATTTCCTCAATGAATTTAGTGAAATAATCAGTGGTAGTCAATATCCACCAATGTTGTCTAGAGGATTTGGGGAAAATTTCACCAATAAAGTCAAGCCCCACTACTGGAAAGGGGCTTCTACAGAGATTGGTTTCAAAGGAAAGGATAAGAGCTTCCTCTTCCCTTCAAATAATTGGCATTCATGGCTAGTAGCTATTTCCTTATATGCATCTTTGAACATGGTGGGCCAATAAAACCCTTCCCTGCAAATTTTGTTGACAGTGGCATTCTAGTAATGATGCCCCACACAAAAACCTTTTTGAAATTCTTTAAAGGTTATTTTGGCTTCATCTTCAACACTATACAGTTTAGTAGAACACCTCTAGGGTCTTTCCAATAAAGGAATCTATTGTTGGGCCTAGCCCAATTAAGCCAAATTTGGATAAGACCATTTTGGGAGATGCAAGCGTACAACATAGTGCAACATCAACATAGTAAGAGACAAAGTCACTACGCGGTAAGGATATAGTGCTGCAAAGAGGCAGCTCCACGAAGATATAGTGCTGCAAAGTGCCAGCGCCGCGAAGATGCAGCATAGCAGAAGTTTTGGATGGAAAACGGTGTACATTCTGGTGAGACCAATCGATGACCTATTTTGGTTAATATAGTCCATGATTCCTAGAAGGCAGGTAAGGAGTGGCGAAGAGGGAAAGCAACCGGTCACATGGGAAAAGGAAGCACTACGTGAACCGACTGCACAAAGTCATTAGAAAAGGAATGAATGGGTGAAAATGACCCATCGGCATGCACTCGATAGGGGGGATGAAAGCGACATGACCACATGCAAAAGGATGGCCATGACGATGAGTCGCTATCATATCCTAAAGGTCATGGTTAGCAGAGTAACCATGCCATTTTTGGGGAACCTTAGGGTTGTTGAGCCCATCATGAATGTAAAGACGTGACCTAAGGGCACGGTCTATATAAACAACATTTTTGTAAGGGAAAGGGTTAATCTCTAATGTTCTTTTGGTTAATGTTGAATATTGATCTCTATTGAGAGACCTATTGTAAAAGTCTCTACAGCTGTGTGCACAGTGACCTACTGAGAGAGAAGAGAGTCTGCAGCTGTGTGTGCAGACTGGAACTGTTCAAACCCTTCCCATTGATAATGTAATCCACAGTTCTTATGGACGTAGCTCCCATCCTGGGGATGAACCATGTTAAATCATCGTGTTATGTGACTGAATGTGTTTGCATCTGTATATTTGCGTATGCTGAATGGTTAAGTTCATGTTTATCAGTTCATGTGTTCTTGCTTTTATATGAATTCTCCATAAGGATAAAGGATGAGCATAATATGTTAAGTATTGGACATATGTGAATGAATGTTGAATGCACAAGTATTTATAAGTCAGATGAATGCATAAGTCAAGTATTAGGTAAACACTTAGCCGGCGAAGTCTATATAATGTGACTCCCCGAAGCGCAACACCGGAAGTGTGCAGTCATTGCAGTCCATCATATTGTCTAACTCGCAAGGCTCACAGTTTACGTACATGTGAATGTATAAGTTTACACTAAGAGAAATCTATTGGAATAGTGTAAGTTTTGAGAGGAAGCGTAGTCCTCTGTTGCATTGTCCTATTGATTAAGCGTCCCACCAACATCGCACAGTCCTTGGATGCGTGATAGCTTAAAGAATTAATCATGAAGTAGGAGAACTTCGCGCTGTCCAACATTCCATGGTAGCATGCATCACCCGGTTGTGGAAACCTGATTCCATAACTTCCCCATAACTTCGCCTCGGGTGAGACCTCAGTCTTCTCACAGACTATTCTCGAAAGGGCCGGTGAAAAGGGGTTTTGTTGGTTACCTGAACCGCACAGAACCTGGGTCTATCTTGGGAACTTGTTGAACATCTCATGAGCCAACAAATGGTTTTGTTTCGTGCTAAAGAACTGGTGATACACGACATTGTTACGTCACGATATCGTGCAGATGGAAGTGTAAGGAACAAATGGTTCTGTTTCCGTGCTAAGAACCAATGATGAGTACATAAAGTTGGAATCCAGACAAAACATAAATATGGAACTGGGTGGACAAGACAGAAAGGTATTTTGCTAGAAAGGAGAATAGACATCCACGCTACTCTGAAGTAGACTGGTTAAATAAATACTTGTGGAAGGATAATTATGATATTTTCTTCGCAACCTTTGGAAATGAGTTGTACGAGTGGATATCCAGACTCAGAGAGCAAAAGAATTGTTTCCACGAAGGAGAAGCTACCGAGTGGACACCAGAGCTCATACAAAGGCTCAAAGCAGTAGACAGTCCGCTCTCGCGAGCAGTCGACTATTGGGTTGACAGTATACTACAAGGATTTGTGACAGAGTTCGCTATGGACACCTTGAAGTCTTACAATGAAGTAGAAGTAGAGTTCTTCAAAGGATTCAAAGGTAAGTACCTCAACAATTTGAGTTTATATATCAAAATGACTTTAGCTAAGAAAGGAGTTTTAAGAATGCAGTGAGATTCATAGTTGTTTTGAGTTTGTAATGGTCGATAGCACATACAGTGACTCTAATGAAGATACACACAATTTAAGAAGTGGAAAAAGATATAAGTATACCACCAAGAAGAATACTAGAGGACCTGAACTCCGCGTAGAAATTGAGTTCCCAGTTGAGACCTATAGTCAGAGAACACCTCCATTAGCTACCTACCATCCCATTACACCTCATAACCCTCCAGTTGCGAATACTACACCTCCTATTGTTCAGAATCTGCCAGTTCAGAATCCTCTAGTTGTTAATATTCCCAATCCTCAGAATGCCAATACCAGTAAAACCGTAGCAGTGAATACCAGAACATCCCAACTCAGAACATTCCACACAGTACCATCCTGTAATACCCCATTTTGACCCTTAGGATATATTAACATTTAATGTAAATAATGTGTACATGTGATGTATGTTTTCCTAGCGTGGAGCTCAAGGCCAAGGCCCCGCTAGTGAAAGACTGAATTTTGATTTAAAGGGCAAGCATTGATATTTGATGCCCATGAGCTCTTAAGCCATGGAAATTGTAATAGGATGTAAATAAACATCATGCAATAAAATACCAAAACTGGCTATGGGAGCAACGAATGAGAAGGGGCCATGTGTATCCACTAGGGAGTGGTGAGGGGGTTGAGGGATTCAACCATAGGTTTCCATATGTCACCTTGAGAACCCATTTGACTTTCCTTGATGACATTTAATTATGTTGTAAGGAAGTGGTTGAGGATTTCAGTCCATGGCTTCAATGGAGCATGGGCAGCCCAGAAATTCGTGTGGCAGAGTATGGGCTCTGTTTTCTTGTACCACAAGCCACTCTACCTCATGGATGTTGCTTCTTCCTCATCCCCATTCCATTGGGAAACTGACCAGCACCATTTTCCATCCAAAAACGAATTACCAGCAGAGTGAAAAACCAGAAATCGCGACTTTGAAAGAACCCACGTTTTGAAGAGCCAAAAACGCTCAGATTTGGTATTGGACAGTGAAATCCAATGGGGGATCCATTGGTATGAACCTTGGGGCGAATTTGGAAGCATTAGCTACCCCGAAATCCATGGGAAAACCCAGTTTTAACAGCCCAGAAAATCAGTGACGGATTTGGGGTTATTCGTGACAGAGTTGTGAGAAATCCAAGTGTGGATGTATGAACAGAGGATGGGATTGCTGAGTCCAGCTTGAAGTGTATGTGGCTCTAGGATTGAGCTTAGGGGACTAGCATCCTCCTCCATTTCCCATTGCATGCTTGAAAAACCCAACTGTGTGTTGGCTTAGCATGGTTGTCTGAGTGAAACCCTGACCTTGAGTGAGCCATCTAGTTCCTCCTTAGTGGATACACAACCCAGCTCGGGGGTGATCTCTCAGCTGAAAGAATACAGGCTGGACAGAGATCTATGGTTGGGTGGAACGTTGCTCTCATGTAGCCAGTCGTTGGACAGCTTCATCTTCAAGATAAGTGTTCTATGTGTTATAAATTATTTGCATTTTGTGTTCTGAAATATGTTAAATTGCCCATGTTTAATGAAATGAATTGATTATCTTAATTTGGAATCCATGCATGGCCTTGGAACGAGGTTGAGTCTCTATATGCTGAATCATCCTCTGCTGTGATATATGTATATATGTTAGGCATTACTGGTTGTGTGCTTGCTATTATGTTTAATTCCACTGTGTTTATATTGAGTTGATTTGGCACATAGAAGTTTTTAATTGTTATGAATTTATGAGTAATTTAGTATTGGGGCTAAGTCTTCCAAAAGCCCCGGTGTGTTGTTAATGTTTCCTTCCCTGCATTTGATGATGGAAGGGGACGTTACAGAGTGGTATCAGAGCTTTAGGTTCAAAACTACGGCTGTTGGGCCCTTCATAGAGATATAAATCATTGTGTGTACATGCATTTTGTATTTGGAACTAAGATACATTAAAGAAACCTCAAGAATGCATGGCTTCTATTTGTTGGAATGGGAAATCATTTCCATGACTGTTTGGGGATTTTTGCAAGCTGCTTGCATTGATTGCATTCTATGAAATAGAGGAAGGAGCGAGAAAATTCATTTTCAGGATGAATGCTTGCTCTAATTTGTCCCCAACGTTGTAGCATTCAGTTTATATTGTCTGTTTGCCTCCATGGAGGAGAGAAAGGAGGGGCAACCTCTGCCATCTTATATTGTTTTGTTGTTGTTGTTAATTGCTGTGCATAGGAGATGATGCATCATGTGCTTGAGACCTTGATTAATGATGAATCCATGTTCTTTGAATGTCCATGATGCTTTGAATGCATGAACTTGAATGTTGAGCATGGCTGGAAATCAATTCTGTTTGTTTAAAAGCATGAATAATCAGTTGTTACAGCCCCATGTCTTAATGATGATTGTTAATTACAATGAATCCACATTGTGTGGCCAATTGATGGTTTTCAGAAGTGAGGAAAGCCTGCAAATTATGCCCTTATGCTCATGAGTCTCCTTACCCATGCTTGTTGGCTGCTTGGAGATTAATTGTGAATCCATTGGTTGGATTGTTGAATGTGAAATGAAAAGAAAATCCCTTATTAGAGATGCAAGTTCTTGTCATTCTCTTACTTTTTTTTATGCAAGTTTTTATGTAGTAGTTCACCTCTGTAAGGGGATGAAAGGGCACATTCCAGAAAATTTTCTAGCTGTTGTGAAAAGTTGCAGTTGCAGGAAAGAGACAGAATGGTTTTGATGTAAAATTGGGAAGTTGGGGGCGGCATTTTGATTGGAGAAAATGACAGGGTCAAATTTCTCAGATGTAGTAGAGGATTACACCATTGCATAGACCTCTCCAAGAGCTTTCCAACGGTACCAAATTCGTCCAATTTGGTTAAGGGACGAGGGAGATATGACCCCCGCAAGCACACAGGTTGCGCGTGGATTGTGCGTAGATTGCGCGTGGATCGCGCATAGATTGCGCGCGGATTGCGTGCAGATTGAGTGCGGGTTGCGCGTGGATTGTGCACAGATTGCGCGCGGATCGCACACAGATTGCGCGTGGATTGCGCGCAGATTGCGTGCGGATTGCGCGTGGGTTGCGCACAGATTGTGCGCGGATTGCGCGCGGATCGCGCACAGATTACGCACGGATCGCGCACAGATTGCGTGCGGATTGCGTGCGGGTTGTGCACAGATTGTGCGCGGATTGCGCGTGGATCGCGCACAGATTGTGCGCGGATTGCGCGCATATTGCATGCGGATTGCGTGCGGGTTGCGCACAGATTATGCACGGATCGCGCACAGTTGCGCGCAGATTGCACGCGGATTGCGTGCGGTTGCGCACAGATTGCGCGCAGATGGCGTACAGGTTGCGCGCGGATTGCGCGCAGATGGCGTACAGGTTGCGCGCGGATTGCGCGCAGATGGCGTGCAGGTTGCGTGCGGATAGTGCGCGGATTGCGCGCAGGTTGTGCGCAGGTGGCGCACAGGTGAAGCACAGGATGAAAAGGGAGTTAAAAATGTGAAAAGTAAAAAGTGGTTAAACCCAGAATTTTATAAAAGATGAATGGTGCATCGGAATTGAGATCCGCGAATTGCTAAGTGTTCCTTGTTATAGGGACTAACTTCGCCCGATATAAAAATTTTTGTGATTCTTCATAGATTTTCTTCCACAGGTGGCTAAAGTTGGCATTCTAGACCAAAATGCAACTGTGAAAAATGTGCAGAATTATTGGTAAGAGTTGTCATTTTTGAAACAACGTTGTTTCCACACCCGATGTCGGAATGGAGCACGGGGACAGGCATTGGAAAGCTTGTCCAGCAGGGAACAAGGATGCATGACCAGAGTTTGAATGAGGTCTACATATATCATAGATATTTAGTGCAGAAGAGTGCCAGCGGCTGTTTTAACAAACAAATTTTGTTGTCAATGTGGGCAATTTCTACAATTGCATGATATGGAAGAGGAATTCCATGTTACAGTGAGGGATCGAAAAGGGAAGAATTATTTAAACCCCTGTTTGTTATCATACTTATAATTATGAAATTGTCATATGGCATAAAAATGTTAAAAATGTAAGGGATTACATAGATGTATATGCACTAGATGGCATCTTAACAAACATTGCATAGTGCATATGGAAATGCTTGTGCATAAATGAGATATTGCATATTGGTAGAATAATGAAGTCTGCATATGCAATGAACCACTAATGGAGAATATTGTGGTTGATAATCACTATTGATGTTGGTATTGGTTGTAGGACCAAAGATAACAAAGAGCATGGCTAAATGTGTTGAGGATGTTGTTGCATGAAGCCAACAACCTTATGCAGAAAGGATGGTGCAACAAATCTATGATCATAAAGTTGGCAAAAGGACTGAGCAGCCTTGGTAAGAGGCCAACTGATCAGGTAACATCAGATGATGTTAATGGTAACCATGCAGGTAATGATTATTGGTGCCAAATTGCATGAATGTTGAAAGAGGATTTGGTAAGATCTCTTCAACTATGTTTGAGCTATGATGAGTTAGTGCATGTGATATTGAATACCGATTGGGACTGTTAACCTGCCAAGCTTGGTGAGGTGTGGGTAAGTGAAGGAAATGATCCTTACACCCTATGACTGTTTAGAAATCTCAATGCATTCATATGAATGTATATCATGCCATGTGTATGTTGGTTATGTGCTTAATAACCAAAGCAAGTGAGGACTGGTGGTCCTGATTATGGTAATGCAAGTTATATGGGATAGGCATGTTTTGATCATAATATGCTTGAATGCATAGTACTCATGAAACAATGCAAGGTAGCATTAAGTAGATGAGCATTAAGAGATTTTATAAATCTTGTGATGCATTGTATGAATGCACATGGATGATGCATATGTTATTGCAAAATAAATAATGAAGGAATTGATGATAATTCTGGGATCATTGCATGGGCTATTATGAATGCAGAATAGTAAGTGCATGAAGAGGCCAATCATGATCGATGGGCTGCTAGAATGCTCTGTGGAAGGACAGAGTTGTATGAATGATATGACTGTGAAATAATGATAAATGAAATATTATATGCATGGGGACTCACAACATGTTTTGCTGATTGAAAGTTTCAGACTCTAGGTAGAAATGTCTTGCGTATGGAAATGGGGATAAGACCATAGTAAACACTGAGCTCTACCATTTGCAAAGGCCAAAGGTTATGAGAAGGTTCTCATGGTGGTGGAATTTAATTTATGCATGAAACAGATCTGAAAATGTTCTGATTTAAGTTTATGAGAATAATATCATGGCTGCAAGTCTAATTCTGTAGGGAGCAGATTTGAGAATTCGATTTAGAGCTTATGAGAAGGAATCTCATGATTGAGAGCTCTAAGTTCTGTTAGTAAGAACAGTTGTAAATATCAGATTTGTAAATGTTTCGGATTTGAAATTTTGCTAATAATTGCTAATGACTGTTTGGCTTATATGAAAATGTGTCAGGAGGACATGCTGCAAGTGGATGCTCATGTATGGCAGCGGGCATAAGACCATAACGGGCAGAGTGGTGTCACTTACAGGAGCCAAACAATATGAGGATAGCCTCATGGATAAGAAAACCGATTTCTGTAGTAGACAGAGTTGCAAATTCATACTGAATTTAATTATTAGTGCCATGGATTGGTTATGAAACAATCAGATTTGAATGGTATTGTTAAATGTTGCTGACTGTTTGGCTGTTTAATAAGTGTGCCAGGGAGACACATTGCAGTAAGACCAAGAGAGAGAGGTCCTGCAGAAGCCAAACTTCATGGGAAGGGACTCCATGATTTGAAAGTGGGTTTCAGGTGAAACGCCATAAGACATTATTAATGTCTCATCTGCACTACATGATTGGTAAACAATATGAGTGAGATGGTGAAGATTATGTCAGTAAGACATGTGAGAGGCATATAACATCAAAAGGAATTGGGATGGCAAACCGAGGGACTGTCAACTCAGAGAAGGAGCCCCCATTCCTCATTAAAGAAGAGAAATAACATCTGCAAATGGATAAGTGTTCCATAAACCCTGATTGATATATATATATATACATACATGCATGTCTAATTATTAGAGTTAATATGCAGAGCATGTTTTGATTTTATTTCCATTATGCCAGACTGCTTGAAGTACGATTAGGACCTTCATAGTTCACATCAGTAAGGAGTGCACACCTTTCTGGTGCTGAGTTATGTTAGGGATGCCAATATTGACTACGCCTTAAGGGAATGGATGCATTCCTGGTGTTTCAAGGATGGATAGTGAATGTTAGGAAATATGTTTACAGTTTAGAGCAACAATACTAATGAACTTGCTTATCCATCTTGTGTTGACAGCCTAAACAGATTGTAATTGATGTTACACACTAAAGAATCTAAATAAAAGGATGTTGTGAGGGGTTTTGGTGGAAGGGTTAATATAAATAAAAGGATGTTGTGGAGGTTGTGAGGATTTTGATGAAGGGTTGTGAAGTATTGATGAAAGGGCTATTATGTGCCTATGGCTCCATAGTAGAGCCTTGACCTAGAAATGGTCGTAGTGAAGTTTCCTTCCAGTCAGCATGAAGGTGTACTGTTAAGGTGTTGATTATTTGATGATTTGGAGCAGCCTGCGCGCTGGCCAAACATCCCAGTCCGCAGGAGGATCCCAAGGCTTACAAAGTAAAAGCAGGACCCTGTGGACCATAGAAGAAATGCACAATACAGATAAGTATTTGGTTATCTTGTAATTTCTTGCTTATGAATATACATGTGTATATGATTTGGTTATGATTTCCTATGAAAATAAACTAAACATGTGAATTAATTCAATGTTTGAGTGTAGGTATTGCTGGAAGCAATGACTATGAAAGCGTATTAAGGATGCATGTGGACATGTAACCGTCCTAAAGAGCTCAGCATGAGCAGTAATGGAAAGATGGGGCTAGTGGGACTGTGTGAGTCCTAGCAGCCAAGAGTTGTAGATAAACCCTGTGGAGGGACTCCATGGTTGAGAGGTCTGAAATAGACCATAGACATTAAGTGTCATAGCCAAGAAGGGCAGGTCAAGCATTCACATTGAGGTGAAAGAGACTAGGAGCATGAAAACCATCGTGGTGGTGTGGGTTCTAGAATGGAACAAGACTAAGAGAAGAAACTCTTACTGCTCTCTCTTTCCTTTTTATTGATGCATTTATAAACACAGAAAATTGTTGAATGCATGTATGGCTAAAAGTAGAGTGTGTTTATTTGCTTGAAATAAATTGTGAATGTTGAAGTAGTTAATTTAACGTGAATGGAAGAACATGAAAGAATTCATGTGTATGCTGGAAAAGCATGGAAAGTGTGAAAGTCTCATGAATAGAGCATGGGACCTCCATGTCAATTGGGGAAAAACAATTGACTGATTTTTTTTATTGTGTTTAGATTATGCTTGGTCTAACAAGAATTGTAATGATGAATTTCACAGGTGGAAATTAAATCAATTGCTTGCAGTTGCTATGAGCAAGTGTTTCTTGTGAGCCAAGTGAGAACCAGCTGTGCACAATGACCATGGCAGCAGACCATAGGCTATTAGAATTGGCTGGAAGTCTTCTTCAAACAATTGCCAAGACACAAGAAAATCTTGGAGAGATGCTCAAGATGCAAAAGCAGCAGAACGAGATGAACCACAAGGTCTTGTAGGACTCTATTTGTCTGCAGAAAGAGGTAAAAAGCATTATGAAAGCAATCAGCAAGGGAAAGAAAAGTGGATCAATGAAGAAGCATTCATCCAATCATCCGATTAAGAAACACTCCAAGTGGGAAGACTCAAAGAAAATTGAGCAGGTAAAGATGAAGCAACCAGTGAAGTGTTGGAAATGTGGAGGGGATCATTGTCTCCGCAACTGCCCAACAAGGGAACCTCAAGAGGGTAGCAGCCATAAAGTTTTCAGACTTATGGATGAGCTGGAAGATCCGAATCAGCAGGAGCAGCTCGTGAAAATCAAAGGACTTGGTCCTGAAAGTTCAAAGTAAAGAACAGAATGCAGGGCAGATTTGCAAAGTTTTTGAAGTTTTGGATATGTGTAAATTGTATATGTATGCCTAAGTCTTGGAACACCGAGGACGGTGTTATTCTAAGGGCGAGGGGATTGTAATACCCCATTTTGACCCTTAGGATATATTAACATTTAATGTAAATAATGTGTACATGTGATGTATGTTTTCCTAGCGTGGAGCTCAAGGCCAAGGCCCCGCTAGTGAAAGACTGAATTTTGATTTAAAGGGCAAGCATTGATATTTGATGCCCATGAGCTCTTAAGCCATGGAAATTGTAATAGGATGTAAATAAACATCATGCAATAAAATACCAAAACTGGCTATGGGAGCAACGAATGAGAAGGGGCCATGTGTATCCACTAGGGAGTGGTGAGGGGGTTGAGGGATTCAACCATAGGTTTCCATATGTCACCTTGAGAACCCATTTGACTTTCCTTGATGACATTTAATTATGTTGTAAGGAAGTGGTTGAGGATTTCAGTCCATGGCTTCAATGGAGCATGGGCAGCCCAGAAATTCGTGTGGCAGAGTATGGGCTCTGTTTTCTTGTACCACAAGCCACTCTACCTCATGGATGTTGCTTCTTCCTCATCCCCATTCCATTGGGAAACTGACCAGCACCATTTTCCATCCAAAAACGAATTACCAGCAGAGTGAAAAACCAGAAATCGCGACTTTGAAAGAACCCACGTTTTGAAGAGCCAAAAACGCTCAGATTTGGTATTGGACAGTGAAATCCAATGGGGGATCCATTGGTATGAACCTTGGGGCGAATTTGGAAGCATTAGCTACCTCGAAATCCATGGGAAAACCCAGTTTTAACAGCCCAGAAAATCAGTGACGGATTTGGGGTTATTCGTGACAGAGTTGTGAGAAATCCAAGTGTGGATGTATGAACAGAGGATGGGATTGCTGAGTCCAGCTTGAAGTGTATGTGGCTCTAGGATTGAGCTTAGGGGACTAGCATCCTCCTCCATTTCCCATTGCATGCTTGAAAAACCCAACTGTGTGTTGGCTTAGCATGGTTGTCTGAGTGAAACCCTGACCGTGAGTGAGCCATCTAGTTCCTCCTTAGTGGATACACAACCCAGCTCGGGGGTGATCTCTCAGCTGAAAGAATACAGGCTGGACAGAGATCTATGGTTGGGTGGAACGTTGCTCTCATGTAGCCAGTCGTTGGACAGCTTCATCTTCAAGATAAGTGTTCTATGTGTTATAAATTATTTGCATTTTGTGTTCTGAAATATGTTAAATTGCCCATGTTTAATGAAATGAATTGATTATCTTAATTTGGAATCCATGCATGGCCTTGGAACGAGGTTGAGTCTCTATATGCTGAATCATCCTCTGCTGTGATATATGTATATATGTTAGGCATTACTGGTTGTGTGCTTGCTATTATGTTTAATTCCACTGTGTTTATATTGAGTTGATTTGGCACATAGAAGTTTTTAATTGTTATGAATTTATGAGTAATTTAATATTGGGGCTAAGTCTGCCAAAAGCCCTGGTGTGTTGTTAATGTTTCCTTCCCTGCATTTGATGATGGAAGGGGACGTTACACATCCCTAACACCACTCAGACCAGTGCAAAAAACATTGTACCACCTAGAAGGATGATGATCGATGATATAAAACTCTCAATATTTAAAGGAACGGGTCTAGAAGACACTGAGCAACATTGGTTACTATGTGAAGCCGTCTAGAATGTCAAACAAGTCCAAGATGATGCTGTTAAGGAGGCACAACTCATCACTATGCTCAGAGATAGAACCTTAAAATGGTTTATGAAATATTCTGTTGGACATAATAGAAATCTATTGGATATCAAGGATTCCCTATTAAGAAAATTCAAGAAACCAAAGTCTAAATCACAATGTATAACAAAATTAAAAGAGATTAAGCAAAAACCTAATGAAACAGTCTGGGAATTTGACCAGAAGTTCAAAACATTGTTAGATCAGGTTAGTTTTGACATCGAACCACAACAGCATCAAGAGTGGTTCATCGCTGCGTTGTTGCCACATATCAGACTACCGTTGATGTAGCAGAAGGTTGCGTCGCAGGAAGAATCTCTAGAGATCGCGATGAAGCTAGAGGCTTCGCTAATAGGAGAAACAAGTCAATGCATGGTCCAGATTCAGAATCAGATAGCAACTCTCACATTATAGCTACAAGACATTAAGAAGGGGAAAGAAGTTAGAGAGGAAGTCTGGTGTACAAGATGCAAAGGAGAGGGACATCCGAAGGAGCGATGTTCCCTATTTCTGGAATATCTTGATAGTGGAGCACCAAATCCACTAAATCAGTAACAAGGGCCATGGTGTGATATTTGTCGAACTAGAGGACATAGGCTTGAGGATTGTTATTTGATATAGAAGTATGTGAGAACACCCAAGAATTTGTATTGCAATTTCTATAAATCAGTTGGGAAGGATGACTCCAACTGTAGAGCCTATGAACTAATGATAGAAAGAAAGAATGATGTCTATCGAGTTCAAGAAGAAGCACATCAGCATAATGATAATGCACAGTATGATCAAGGCACATATAGAGGTTGTCGTGGATTCTGCGGAAGAGGCAGAAACACTGGACATGTTCAAAGAAGAGGAAGAGGTTAGATGATTTGTTATAACTACGCTCAGCCTGGGCATCTTTCTAGAGACTGCACAAATGCTATTACTACATGTAGGTACTGTAAATATTTTGACCATGTTATTGAAGCATGTCCAATATTGCAAGCTAAGATGCAAGAAAGAAGAACTGAAGCACCAAACCCCAATGTTCATATGATCACAGCAGAGAAAAGAGATCCAAATATTAATGTTGTGACGCGCAGTGGAGCTGCAACAGGAAGAGATAAAGAACCCGAAGCATCGAATTTTGGAGAGAACCACGCTACGCAGATACCCACTTAAGGGATCTCGATAAGAAAAGCAATAGGAAAAATGCCCTTTTTTGAGTTGAACAAACAGAAGGACGCCTTCATAGAAGCAAGGGAGATCTTCAAAGAAACAATGCCTACGTCACCAAGAATCCCATTGCAAAGTGAAACAACGCATATGGAAGATATGCCAGTAGCTTATGATCAAACCAGTACCGCAACAGAAATAGGGATTTCTATTGCACAGTTCCTACAGAGCTGCATGAAGTTGCTGAAAAGTGAAAATGCTCTAGTAGAAATAAAAAATTTACTAGACCAGTATGAACAGCGCAGTTGCATGGATACTGTTCAGAGTGCAGTTCATCAGATAAAGAGCAATAAGAGAATAAGCAGAGAAATGAGGCTAACTACACAAATTGGAGACTATGAAATGGACCAGATCATTCTTGATTTGGGATCTGAAGTAAATGTCTTGACTAAGCTGACATGGGAAAAAATGGGAAAACCAAGGCTCTCATGGTCACCTATTCAGTTGAGATTATCCAATTAGCAGAAAGTTATTCCATTCAGAAGGATCTCAAATATAATTGTGGACATTGATGGAGTCATAAGTTCAATAGACTTTGAGGTTATTGAGATCATCGATGACAGTAACCCATATCCAACATTATTGGGGATAGACTGGGTGATGGATAACCTTGCAATCATAAATATGAAGAGCAAAAAGATGATATTCGAAGGGGTGGATATCAGGGTCATCGCGCCATTGTACCCTTTACAAGGACCGAGATACACTAAGTCGATACAAGAAGAAGGTCGAGCACAGGACCTTGACCACATATACAAGATGACATCGAACCACGCCGACTACATCAATCCTACAACTAATGGAGCACTTAGTTGGCGTTGCGACAACTCTTGCATATTAAACTTTGACACAGGACTGGAGAACTGGGAAAGCCGTATGCATGAAGTATATGCGAGAAGATTTGCGTAGATCACCAAATCACTATGCTCGATTAGCACAGAGGTAAGTCCGATCCCCACTTATGACGGTTTAACCAATGTCTATACATTTTTGCAAGAGTATACTATATCAGTTTCAACTGAACATCACATACTACCATTGGACATAGCACTGCGCGCTGCACCTGCAAGATGGTGGGCCGTGCATAAGGAGACTTTGACCACATGGGATCAGTGCGGGCATATGATGCAAATCAGATTCACAGAGAAAGCTACACTGAACATGGAAAAGCATAATGGACAGACAAGTCCTAGGGATCGGTAGAGATCTGTTCAAAAGCATGGGAAAACAGACCACAAACAAAATGGCTTCACGTATTTGTGCATACATTTGAGGAGATCCCAAAAAACTGGTACATAGACATAGAGCTTCGCAAAGAGACAACAGATTGGATTATTCTAACTGCGAACTTCGAGAAAACTTTCAGTTTTAAAGATGCTTTCCCGAGCATCAATGAGGCTCTACAGGTTATCAAAGAAAGGATATTCAGAGAAGAATGCCCAAGTACAAATGAGGCATTGGAGGAAATCAAAGACAGGATCTTTGAAGATATAAAGGTACCTCTAAAAATACAACTAGAATGGGAAAGAATGATAGAACATGCCCTTTAATTTTATAACCTCGTGGAAGATAAGCAAGAAAGTGATGAGGAGGATCTGCGCAATATCCATATACCTAAGTTTGAAGGAGCGCGCGATGTAGACGGACCTCCATTGGAAATTCTAGATATGAGTGGCCCTGTAAAAACAAGAAAGGTCAATATTAGAACAAGCGAAGAGCCAAAGTTCGCATCCATTGGAGACTATTGGGATGATAAAATGGTTGCACAGATCGCAGACCTTCTACATGAATATCAGGATTTGTTTCTGACAAAGTTCGCTGAAATGAAAGGCATTTTGGGCAACATGGGATTGATGAAGATACCTCTCAAGCCTAGCGTAAATCCTATCAAACAAAGGCCTTATAGACTGAATCCTAGATACAAAGAGAGAGTTAAGGCAGAACTAGATAAGATGCTTGATGCGGGGATCATTGAGCCAGTGGAAGAGTCTGAGTGGATAAGTCCTATGGTTATCTAGGACAAAAAGACTAAAGGTGAGATCAAAATCTGTGTAGATCTCAGAAATTTGAATGATGCATCCTTACATGATCCATTTCCTACTCCATTCACATATGAAGTATTAGACAATGTGGGAGGAAATGAGGCCTACTCATTCACTTATGGATTCTCAGGATACCATTAGATAAGAATCGACACTGCAGACAGGAATAAGACCAATTTTGCTTATGAATGGGGCTCATATCAGTATATAGTCATGCCATTTGGATTAAAGAACGCACCTGATATTTTTTCCAGAGTAGTTGTTGCTACTTTTAAAGACTTTATCCATAAGTTCTTAGAAGTCTATTTTGATGACTGGACTACCTTTGGTTTGCTGAAGAACCATTATGAAGACCTTAGAATGATGTTAGCTAAGTGCATGCAACATCAAATATCCTTGAATTTAAAGAAATGTATTTTCTGTGTACCCTATGGTATACTATTGGGACACATTGTGTGCAAGCAAGGTCTGATGGTTGATCCTGCAAAGATCGTCATCATTGTGAATCTACTGGTGTCGAACTCAGTTAAGCACCTTCGCACGACATTGGGCCATACAGGATATTACAGGAAATTCATAAAGGGTTATGCATAGTTAACTGTGCCAATGGAGACACTTCTAAAGAAAGAAGCATAGTTCATATGGAGTGCAGAATGAGAGAAAGTCTTAGACACATTAAAGAGAAAATGGTAACGGTGCCTATCCTAGTCTTTCCAGATTGGAACAAACCGTTTCATGTACATGTTGATGCTTCATGTATAGCATTGGGCATTGTGCTCAGTCAACTAGGAGAAGGGGGCATTGATCACCCCATTGCATTTTCAGGCTGAAAAGCTATCTTCAGCTGAAGAGAACTATACAACCACAAAAAGAGAGGGTCTTGCTATGGTTTATGCACTCCAAAAATTTTGACACTATTTGTTGTGTGCACACTTCTCCATGTACACTGACCATTCAGCTTTAAAGTATCTGGTCAATAAGCCAGTGTTAGGGGGAAGAATATGCAGATGCTTGTTAATTTTTCAAGAATATGACTTTGAGATCATTGTTAAACCAGATAGACTAAACATAGGACCTGACCACCTCTCAAGGATTGAATCAGGAGAACAACCCACTAATCTTGAAGATAATATGCCTGACGCGCAGTTATTTTCCATACATGTTGCAAATGAATATTACAAGGAAATCATAGAATTTTTTACTATAGGAATGGCACCTATAGAGTTTAATATGCAACAGAAGAAGCAACTGGTAGTTAAAGCCGCAGAATTCACTATCATCGTAGGCCAGTTATACACATTGGGACCATATGAAGTGCTGCGCAGATGTGTGTTAGAGCATGAGAAGCCATTTATCTTGGCTGAGGCACACTCAGGTGTCTCGAGAGGTCACTATGCAGGAAGAGCTATTGCGCAGAAGATACTAGGAGTAGGGCTATGGTGGCCTACTCTACACAAAGATTCAAAGGAACATTGCCAGAGTTGCGATGTTTGTCAAGGAACTGGAAATCCATCGCGAAGAGATGAAATGTAGTTGAAACCGTAGTTGACACTACATGCATTTGATAAATGGGATATTGATTTCGTGGGACCGATTAACCCACTAGGAAAGAGATTTGGTGCGAGATACATTATCACTGTGATAGACTATCTCACAAGATGGGAAGAAGCTCAACTAGTGAAGGACTGTAGCGCAATTACTGCTATGTAGTTCATTTTTTAGAACATCCTTACCAGATTTGGATGCCCAAATATTTTAATGAGTGATCAAGGCACTCACTTTTTGAATAAGACAATTGCATCCCTAACTGAATAATTTTAGATACATCATCATAAAAGCACACCGTATCATCCACACGAAAATTGAACTCTTGAATCTTTCAACAAAGTACTGGAGAATGCGCCGATAAAAGTATGCAATGTAAATAGGGATTATTGGGATCTGCGCATTCTAGTTGTTTTATGGGCTTACAGAACATCTTGCAAGAATTTTAGAGGCCACACACCCTTCATATTGGTCTATGGACAAGAAGTTGTGATGCCTATGGAGTACATCCTACCAAGCTTGAGGATCATTGCATTCACAGACATGGCAGATGAACATACATTGCAAGAAAGGCTTCTACACTTGGTTGGACTAGAGGAGGATTGCTTCATCGCAGGCTTTCACAAACAAGTGCAAAAGGATCGAGAAAAATCATGGCATGATCGCCATATCAAGTACAAAATATTCCAGGTAGGAGACCTTGTCCTCCTGTATGATAGTAAGTTCATGAAATTTCTAGCAAATTTAGAATCCATTAGCTTGGTCCATACACTGTTATGCATGTTACTAATGGTGGCGCAGTTCAGTTAGCCACATTAGTCGAAGATAACTTACCAAGTTTATTCAATGGAATTAGTCTAAAACCCTACAGGGATAGTCCTACTTCACAACACCCTCAGTGAAGCTGCATAGAAAGAAAATAAAAATAAAAAAAAGAGAACAATAAGAGAAAGAGAAAAAAAAAAGGCGAGCAGTTGCGAAGATCAAAATCCAGCCACACAGGTCAGAAAAGGCAGAAAAGATGTAAAGCTTAGAAGGAAAAAAATACATCACCGCGTAGTTCACCGCCCTGGGAGTGGTGACGCCCTTCCGTGCAATTCGGCACAACACATGAAAATAGCCATTAGAGCTGAAAACTAGCTGTTATACAGTAATTTTCCCGATGACCGCTTGAGCATTTAACGCAAAATTAGCCGTTTTGAAGTAGTTAATGAAGGAAAGGACCGAAATCCTCGACGGATTTGGCCAACGAACATAACAATTAAATCCTTATCTCGCCATTTATGGGCACAGCTAAGCGTAACTATGCCTATAAATACCGTCAACATTGGACCCACGGGAATTACCGAAACCTTCAAATTTTTCAGCATGCCATAGTCTCAGTCTGTTTACAATGAGTGCTAAGAAATTTCATGAGTCTACAGAGGAAGTTCTAGTGAATGTCTGATGATTCCACAACTGAGCAAGAGTCCACAATTGAGCAGGCTGTGAGGGATTTCACAAAAACTAGGATTGAAGGGTTGATGAGAACCCCTGCTAAGAAGGTCGTCACAGAACAAGGCCAGGGATCACACCGATCACCATGACACTCTGCACCAATGCAGGGAAAGGGTAAGGAAACCGTAGCCGATAAGGTAAAGGTGAATATAATGGGCTCCAAGCTACTAGAAGTTCCACCAGAGGATAAAGAGTTGTCATTATCCTTGACTCCAGAGTACATTTCTTTGCGTGCACCAAATGCACCGACCGTAAAGCTTGCTAGAAGCATGAAGTATGATATACCACTTCCCCCCATATCCAAACATGTCAAACCAGAAGTGAATCTATTGGGTAATCTCGTGGAATGATGTAAGTTCGAAGAATACGACTTACTCTAGATGTAGAAGGATCCGGATGAGCCAAAGTACCCACAGTTTCAACCCGACAGGTATATGTGCAGGAAGATGGATGTGAAAAACAACCCACTGCTGGTAGCGCAAATATGGCTATCTAAAGTTGTGGAATCGGGGCTTCTAAACCTATTGAGGCTTCCACACTTCGACTGAAGTCTTGAACTAAATGCGTTGGTGCACACACTGTTATCGCGCACACACCAAGGTTAGATTTGGTTGGATAGAAACGTTGACCTCAATATAGACCTGATCCAAAGGATCACGGGGTTAAGTAAGTGAGGAGAAGACCTTAAAAAGTTCTTTGTTGGAAAAACCAGAGATAAGGAATTCACCACGCAAATGAAGGCGGAGTATCAGATTCCCAAGGGAAAAAGAGGGTTTGTCATAGATGATCTAAATGATGATGCTACAAGATTCGTAGTACAATTGCTCACAGGAAAAATCTTGCGCAAGGCACGACCGACAGAAGTACCAGTAGGAGAAATTATGCTCGGTGCGAAGGTAATGCAGGGAGGTAGATTCAACGAGTGTCAATATTTACTGAATGAGTTTCTGGAGGATGTCCATGAAACTTAGGTCAATGGCGCTGCTTTCCATTACAGTTGGTTAATGGTATTGATTGCCTTTGTGGGATGGAAGGATCCGAGGCATTATGTTGGTCTCATGTCTAACCTCAATGACTGTCGAGGACCCATATATGCAAATCTCTGGGCCAATCTACTACCAAAGTGACAATGCACCACAAATGAAGTATTTCTCACATAATACGAGTAGCTGTGCAATGTCATTGTTCAGGCACTGTGCATCTCCAAATATGTAACATCCAATTATATCCACACTTTAAATTTTTGAGCTGAAATGCATTCCATTTCTATTTCAGCAAAGGCACAGAAAAGGAACCAAGAATGGTTGCAAGGGAACTATCACATGGACGAAGCAGATATTGATCTCATCATGGAGGAATGGTTAGATGAATGGAAGGTCGAAGGACCAATGGTCATCGATAGTGACTTAGATGAAAGTAATCCAATCACCACAACAATCATTGAAGAGTCACTGGTAGGGAAAAGGAAGGATCCTGGAAGATCTGTGCAGGACAAAGTGTAGAAAACAACAAAGGAGCCATTAGATGAGAAGCTCCACGATGATGATTATGACCTCATTGCGAGCAGATTCAACCAATATCTGGATGAAGTGCTTGCTCTCAAAGATAGAAAAAATGAGAAAATCCAAGCAAGCCTAACATAAAACCTCACAACTTTGCAAAACATAACAACGAAGATGGAATAAGTCCAAAAAGACTTGGTTCGTTATTCTGACTCAGAAGGAAGATCTGGTGCCACACCGCAGCAGAAGACAAAGCCTTTGGCTTTAAACATGGCACCAAGACCACGCATCGTCATAATTGACCCATTGAGTGTAATTTTACCACATGATGAATTAGCCTCAAGCACACAGGAAATAGAGCATGTGGATATTGATATCGCAATGCTACCCCTCGAAGGCCTACATAATATGCACCTGCAGGTTGTGGAGGAAATACATGATCGAGATAGGGTATTTCTGAACCAACATCAGGGCTTACAAGAAAAATACAGACAATTGTAGGAAGCAAGTGCAAAGAAGGCTAAGGAACTTGAAAGTGAACAGGAGCAGCGACGAAGAATAGAGCAGACTGTCGCCTTACTCTGCGCAGAGATACCAGAGCGCAATGAGCATCCAGAGCTCACAGATACTATCCTTAAGATTGGATTGGTAGTGATTGGTCTTAAGGATGAAATAAAGGACATAGATATAGACTATAAAGAGAAGCTTGCCACCTTGAAAGCTCAGAATCTCTCGTAGACACCACCGGATCAGATAGAATTAAGAGCAGAAGAAGTAAAAGCTATCGCACAGAACATAACCGCCAAAATAGCTAAGTGTCAGAACTTGTTGGATGAAGTGACTAGAGCCTGGAATGTGTTGCAAGAGGACCCTTGGCTACTGTAGGTCCAAACAGTCTTTCAAGAAAAAAAAGCAGCGTTAAACGCTCTAAACACGAAGATGAAGAATTTCCAGCCAAGAGAGAGACTCTGCCGATTTGCGGAAGTCAGAGACCTAAAGAGGGAACTTCAAGTGTTAAGAGAAAAGGAGGTTTAAATTGGAGAAAAGTCACATCCCCTACAACAAGAAGCTCATGCTATCTCGCAAGAGATGGAGGAGAAACTGATAGAACTCCAAGAATCAGAGAAAACAGTACAAGAGAAAACTCAGGAAGATCTAACACCAGATGTGTTGGATATGGTTAAGGAAGTTGAAGAATATGTTAAAGAAACAGTTGCGAATCTAACCGCAACTTATCAAGAATTCACTGCGAAGATAGATTAGCTAGGGGAAGTGCAACGAAGTGAACCTATGGTGAGTGGCTCAAGGACGAGCCACATGTAAGTGTTAAGGGCCTATTGGGCTTGACCCAACTAAGCCGATTTTGGATAAGATAGTTTTGGGCACTGCGAGGATACAGTGTAGTGCAACATCAACAGAGTAAGAGACAGAGTCACTACGTGGCGAAGTTATAGTGATGCAAAGAGGTAGCTCTGCAAAGATATAGTGCTGCAAAGTGCTAGCTCCGTGAAGATGCAACATAGTAGAAGTTTTGGATGAAAAATGGTGTACATTCCGGTGAGACCAATCAACGGTATATTTTGGTTAAGATACTCCATTATTGCCAGCAGGCAGGTAAGGAGTGGTGAAGAGGGAAAGCGACCAGTCACACAGGTAAAGGAAACACTACGTGAACCGGTGGCTTAAAGCTGTTAGAAAATGAATGGTGGGGTGAAAGCGGCCTGTCGAAATGCACTCGACAGGGGGGATGAAAGCGATGTGACCACGTGCAGAAGGATGGCCACGACGACGAGTCATTATTAGATCCTAACAGTCATGGTTAGTGGAGTAACCATGCCAGTTTTGGGGAACCTTCGGGTTGTTGAGCCCATCATGAATGTAAAGACGTGACCTAAGGGAATGGTCTATATAAAGGTCATTTTTGTAAGGGAAAGGGTTAATCTCTAATCTTCTTTTGGTTAATGTTGAATATTGATCTCTGTTGAGAGAGATATTGTAAAAGGCTCTGCAGCTGTGTGCACAGTTCCGTACTGAGAGAGAAGAGAGTTTGCAGCTGTGTGCGCAGACTAAAACCGTTGAAACCATTCCCATTGATAATATATTCAATAGTTACCATGGATTTAGCTCCCATTCTAGGGGTGAACCACATTACATCATCGTGTTATGTGGCTGAATGTGTTTGCATATGTATATTTTCTTATGTTGAATGGTTATGTTCATGTTTATGAGTTCATGTTTTCTTGCTTTTATATGTATTCACCATAAGGATAAAGGATGGGAATAATATGTTAAGTATTGGACATATGTGAATGAATTTTGAATGCACAAGTATTTCTAAGTTAGATGAATGCATAATTCAAGTATTGGGTAAACAATTAGCCGACGAAGTCTCTATAGTGTGACTCCCTGAAGCGCAGCATCGGAAGTGTGCAGTCATTGTAGTCCATCATATTTTCTAAGTCGCAAGGCTTACAGTTTAGGTGCATGTGAATGTATAAGTTTACACTAAGAGAAATCTATTGGAACAGTGTAAGTGTGAGAGGAAGTGCAGTCCTCTGTTGCGTTCTCCTATTTATTAAGCATACCACCTGCATTGCGCAGTACTTGGATGCGCGATATCTTACAACATTAATCGCGAAGTAGGAGAACTTCACATTGTCCACCATTCAACTGTAGTGTGCATAACCCAGTTGTCGAAACCTGATTCCACAACCTCCCCATAACTTCACCTTAGGTGAGACCTCATTCTTCTTGCATATTGTTGCCGAAAGGGCCGGTGAAAAGGGGTTTTGTTGGTTCCCAGAACCGCATAGAACCTGGGTCTATCTTGGGAACTTGTTGAACACCTCACGAGCCAACATCCATTAAATATGCAAAACTTTGCATCCTTCATCTTGGTTGAACTGGATTTGCTTTTACCCATCTCAAGGGGCGCTTGTAAGTTCTGCAAAACATATATAACATTATAACACCAAGGCGAAGACAATAATTTGTTTGGTACCTGTGATAGTGGGTCTTGGTAAGTTTCTTATAGCATGTGTGAAAGCAAGTTCACACTTAGTGAATCCCAATTTGACTCATCCATGATCCTATCCAGTCCTTGTAATTTGATAAGATTTGTAGGTTTGATCTCCAATTCATATTCCAAAAGCACAACTATCCACTTATCTCTTCTACCTTTTGGCTCATGTTAGGTCAATATATCATTTACAACAGCACTAGGAACATAACCAATCACATGGTAATGTAGAACATAAAATCTAAAATATTTCAAAGTTTTAATCATGGCATATACTTTCTTTTCCATGATGTTGTATTTGATCTCAACATATCTCAGAGCTCTACTAAATAAAGTTATGGATGCTCATCTCATTCTTGATTTTTATGTAAAAGCACTCCAACTATGGAATGCTCATAGGCAAAATAAAACATAAGAAACTCTTTCTCAAAATAGGGACTGACTAGCACAGGTGCTTCAACAATTTCATTTTTTATGTATTCAAATGCTTTTTTGGCTTCAGTATTCCACCTAATCTAAGTGCCTTCTTAAGAATGTTTGTGATTGACCTCGTGATCTATGCAAAATTGGGGATGAACCTCCTTAATAAATTCACTATTCCTAGAAAGGATTGAACTTCCTTTTTACTCTTGGTGAGTTCAATTTTCTGTATTATGTCAACTCTATCTAGGTCAATTGTGATCCCATCATTAGATATTTTGTGGCTTGATAGTTTGCATTCTTACATGGAAAAGTTAGACATTTTTGGGTTCAAAGAGATCCCAAATTTTATGCATTTGGAAAACACTTGATGCAAATGTTTCAAATGTTCTACATCAGATTTGGAATACAAAGTAATTTCATCCATGTAGACAACCAAAAAATTTTCTTTCTCTTCTGCAAAAGCTATGTCCATATCTCTTTGGAAGGTATCTCCTGCATTCAACATACCAAAGGAAATTTTTGCATACATGAAGGTCCCCCAAGGTGTGGTAAAGGATCTCTTGTCTTGATCTTCTAGCTGTACTTTAATTTGATTGTACCTTGAAAATCCATCTAGCATGGACATTCTTGCTTACCCTACATCCTTCTGTAAAATGTGGTCCATTTTAGGTAGGAGATAGCTATCCTTTAGGGACACTTTGTTCATATTTATAAAGTCAATAGACAGTCTGATTTCATCATTTTGCTTCCTCACTGGGACTATGTTGGATACCCACTTTGAAAACCTCAAGGAGACTATGATTTTGGCTTCTTACAGTCTCTTCAATTCTTTTTCTATCAGAGGGAGCAACATAGGATTCATTCTTCTCAGTTTATTCCCAAATTGTTTCTCCCCTATATTGACTGGTATGGTATGCTGGATGATAGTAGTGTCATATTATTTCAAATATTCATAGCACCATGCAAACATATCAGAAAACTCTTTCATTAAATCAACATAGTCATTCTTGATTCATGGGCTTAGAGATTTGGATAGCTTGAAAATTTTTTGTTCTTCATCATTCCTAATGTTACAGTCTTCCACTTCACTATGGTTTGGAGCAACCTTGTGAATTTTGGCCACATTATTTTCATCAAAAAGTTTTTCTAATGGCACCAATCCTTTGGGTATATAATTTCCCTTTAGTTGCAAGATATCTTTGTCTCCCAAAGTGGTTAGGAACTCTAGTGGTTCGGGTTCCCATTCATCACATGAGCAATCCTCTTGATCAATCTGGGTGTTGGAAAATTCCTCAGTCATGTCTAGGAATATTTGGATTTGCTGATCATCTTCAAATATTTTTCAATGTTTGGTATTGTCTAGAATAGATGGTCTATGCCTTATATTGATCATGTAAGCTCTGGTAGGATAGTCAGGGAGTTGAAATCTACTAGCAGAGTTGGCCAAAATGTCTGCAATTTTATTTTTCTCTCTAGGAATGAAAGAAATATCATGCTCTGTGAAGAAATTATCAAACATATCCAAAACAACATTTTTTTAATCCCTCATTATGGGATTTTTAGTATCATAATTATCATTCACTTGTTCGATTATTATCTTTGCATATCCATAAACTTTTTTTTTTATCTCTTAAATATTTGAGTGCATTTAGACCCAGCAACATGGCATCATATTCTGCCACATTGCTCGAACTGTCAAACATTAGCTTGAAGGTATGCAATCTAGTGCATTGAATTCCTTCATCTTGAGGGATGATCCATACCCCTTCCCCAACACCTTCTTTATTCACATCTCCATCAAATCTCATAACCCAGTGATCTTTTTGGATTGTGGTCATAGCTTCCATTTCTCACTCTTATTTTTCATCATTGTCTTTCTTCATTTCATGACCACTTCCTTATAGGTTTGTTTAGTTGTCAATGCATTATATCTCTTGATCATTACTAGACTTGTCACTTGTTTCAGGAAGATTAGTAACTTTGTTGGGTGTATTTATTGTCTTAAGGAATCACCAAATTTTTAATTATCGACCAGATTTGGTAATCTTAGAGTTGTGGAATAGTATATGATGAGGCAGAATGGTATCTAGGACATCAGCTCGGCCAACCTTAGAAATGTTTAATAATGAAAAGATTGAAAGATCTTTCAAAATGAAAAACCGAGTCAAACTTCAAAAATACAACTGCTAAACTGATTAGACCTAACTAAACCAATAGATCAGAATAGTATCAATCTATCTATTCTATGAAAATAATAACTGAAAAGGTGAAAACAACAATACTATTCTAAGGAACAAGACTTGATAAAAAACAAGACTACTTTTATGAAAATGGAAACTACTGATTAATGATTCAAACTCTAATCTAGGAATTATAAAGTAATAACTATGAATTCAGAAATCTATCAATGAAATGATTCAGTTTACAACTAACTATGGAAACAAGAAACTATATTATCTCAAAGCAAAATTATAAACTACTTAATAAACCAAAGAAATTCAATAGTTAAACTATTCATGCATTCCACAAATACTCAAAACTAAGCTAAACTACCTAATTCCATTCTCCTTGAGGATTCTTAAGAAATGTATCAAATGTAATAGGAATGAGAGAGAATGTATCAAAATGACTTTCAAATGTTACAAGGAAACAGAACGGAAGTAAATCTAGTTTAACTTCTACAAAGAGATGCAAGCTAAAAGGTGTCCAATTACAACTAACTTTAAACATTGTAATCTATTCTTAATCCATAAGCAAATGACTTGGAAACAAATGTAATCTAGAAGCAAGTAGAAAACTTAATAAATATATTTACTTGAAAATGAGTTTGATCTAGAAGCAAGTAGAAAACTTGATAAAGATATTTTGTTTCTGAATCAAATCCTATTCTATGAACATGTTCATTAACTATGTGGATGAAAAGAAGAAATCCTATGCTTGAACTTAGAAATCATAAAAGCTAATGTACTTTGGAGAATGAAATTACTAAGTTTAATCCAAAATCAATCTTAACAAACATGAAGTAAACTAAACTAAGAATGAAATTAACAAGTGCTAGAACAGTAACAAGTTAAGGAATCAGACCTAAGAGGTTAATTACAGAAACATAATCTAAAAAGTAAACTAAGGAAAAGTTAAAGAAATGAATAAGAACTAAGAATGGTTATGAAGCCTAATTGGAACTCTATGTATTACATATATAATTGCTAGTTAATGACAAGAAATAATCCAATTCGAAAATCTAAGAAATGGAACTCTAAACAAGCATAAAAACAATACAAAAAATATTAAAGTCCATATGACAATCCAGATGATAGTCTAAAAGACAGTCCGGATGACAGAAAATGATATAAACTATGAGAATGAGCAGACTAGATGATTCTAATGTGAGCTGGTTTATGCATATGAACCTACAGTGCAATAAAAGAAGTAAATAAACTATTGAAGATGAAATAACAAGAAGCAATTATACTAATTACTATCTACGGAAAGGAAACCATTTCTATTGCATAATAAAACAAATTAAAAGATAAGTAAAGCTAATCTACAGCTACAACAACATTTAATCAGAACTAAATCTAACTGCAAACTAAACTTTGAAACACTAAATTAATTGACCTTTATCTAATTGCAATGGAAAGAATGAAAGGAAACTAAAAGGAACTATGCATGACCGATCATTCTAGATTATGAAAATGTAAATTATATTAGCAACATGAAATAAATTACAAGAAACCAAGTTAAATACTAAAAATGAAAACTATTTACTTGCAGAAAAGAAATAAAATATACACAATAAAAACCTTTGGTTGTTGAGGGGCCCTTCTCAGCAATCAGGGATTGTCTAACTCAAATCGTTCACCAACAAAACATCAACAGCTAAATCATAAACTTCTATTAGCTGAATCAAAGGTTACACAGTCGTTTTCTAGCTCTGCATATTTCTCCAACTACTGCTACTAATTGGCTAACTTCTAACATGCTGCGTTTCTCCACAAGAGGTGTCTTTATATAATTTTTACAATAAGAGAGAAGGTCGACCCTTTAAGTGATCGACCTCTCTAAAAATAAGAGGTCTCAATGGCTACAAAAATGGCTCAGCACAGCACGCAGGTCGTCTTCCTGATTCCATGGGCATTGGTTCTCCTTGACGCGAGCAACTGTGCATTGGTTTCATTCAACGTGGGTATAGGATGCGCTATCAAGTTGGGCAGATAGGAACGTATATATTCTAGAATGAGGGCTCATACACCATGAGGGACACATCGCCAATAGAAACCATGTCATCATTTCTATCTTTAATGCCCCAAAATATTCCAACCAACGAATCCAATGGTGTGAACAGAGGGCTGAACGATGGTCCGAATGCGGCTGGGTATCTTCAGCATGAACGCGCATATGAATGAAGGTCCGTTTAAAACCCATAGCCTACAGAACGAAATCCATTTTCCGAACAAGTCGAGAAATGATAGATTAATGTTAATAAACCACAGAATAATGATAATTAATCGAGATTTGTATGATATGCAAATAAATTCATACATAGGTTTGATTGACGGTCTGAATGACAAGAAGTATGAACTAATACGCCAAAAATGACAAAAGTAATGCCAACAGCGCATGTTTTAATGAAAAAAAATGATGACAAAATGGACATCAACAAACTTTCACACTTTTCTCTTCTGAATCAAGATCATAACAGAAAACTGAGGTGCCAACATAAAAAATGGGATGGTTATCAAGCTTACTCTTACTTCTCACTACATAGGAAAATCTATGATCCCGGTATAGTCTTCTATTTTCCCCAAAAATAGGAATGTTAGCATAAGACATGTCCATTTGTAGAGTTCCTTTTAATTTTGATGCCGAAGACCTAGATAATAACATCCCAAATTTAGGTGGAATATCAACTACTACGACATCCATGATTACATTCTTCTGAGGTATTTGAGTCAGTGAGACAACCATGTCCTTAATTAGACCTAAACATTAGACCCTTCTAGAATCAAAGGAGAAAAGATATTTATAGGGCCTTTTGATTCCTAACCCCAGATTCTCCACCACTGATCTTGGCATGAGGTTATGTGAAGCTCGAGAATCTAACATAGCATTGTGCAATATATGATCATGTATGTTTAGGATGATATAGAAGGGAGGAACATCATCCTCTAGAACACTTTCAACATGGGGATCAAACAAAAGAGTGGGTTTGTCATCATGCAAATTGAGAGTATCAGGCTTCTTTCCTTCTTCTCGATTCACTACTTTCAAAATTTGATCTTTGTACTCTGAGTTTTTTACCAACTCATTTAAAGGAATTGAGATTTTAATCTTAGATATTTCATTCTCTAAACTAAAAGAATAATGGATCATTTCTATTCTCTTTAAATTACCTTCATCTCTCCCTTCTGGGCCCTTTTTAGGAGCTCCTACCCCCTCCTCATTTTCCTTATCAAAGGTTATAGTTTTCGGGTCACCCTTCCTGGAGGATTCCTTTCTTTGTGGCTGAGAAGAAGATAGCTCAACAATATCCTTTCCTTGGTCCATATTACATTCCTACATCTCAAATTATGTTGCCTCTGAAATTCATAGATTTAATTTTGGAAGCCTCTTTGGTATTGATCATATTCTGCTTCTTCTTGGCTACTATCTAACTGCAGGGAGGATTTGTCATGTTCCTCTTTAGTTAAATAGAAATGGTGTTGGATCTAATAAAAAAGGTGGATTTGATCATCAAGGTTTTCATCTTCTTTCTCTCCTGCTATCAATTTCTCAACAAAAGGTGGTCTAATTGGCTGATTCTCGGCATTTATAGGATCCCTTGGCTCTCCTATAATTGTTAGTTCAAGCTTGAGGATCTTGGTTTTCTCTAGAAGGAGGCCTATTGTCAAGGGAAATCCTATCTACCAGCCTTTCCATATTCCTCATCATCTTTTCAAATATGGTATCAATGGATTGGGATGTGGGAGGTTGGGATACCTCGTTAGATCTCTTTTTCTTAGCTTCATTTGTTTGCTTCATTTTACCCGAGGCCATCAAGACTTTAGATTCTACTTCTATAGCATATTTTAACATATCAGTTAGAGTGGCAGATCTCCTTTCTCTCAACATGAGAGAAAAGTCACTGTCAAAACAATTGGCATAATGAAGCTTGGATGCTCCCACAGGATGCTTGATGTCCACAAGGATTGAATTATACATTCTCATGAATCTAGCTGAAAACTCTTGGACAGTCTCAACATTGGTTTTATTTGTATTTTCATACTGAGTGAGAATATGGAGAGGATTTTGTTTATCCTTCCATCTAGATAAGAAATCTTGTTCAAATCCCTCATAGGTAGAAATTCCTCCATTTGGAAGGGATTTGAACCACTTCTTCACTTCTCCTGCTAGACTTTGGGAAAATAGCCTCATCTTGACATCATCTCCATCCACCTATTCTAGGTCTATAAAATTAGAAAATTGTTCTACATGCTGTTGTGCAGAACTATTTCCTTCCCCATCAAATCTCAAAAGGCGTTGGGCATAGCCCACAAGTAAGTCATGGAGATTAACAGGGAGAGCTAAAGGGGAAAATTTGGCAGCCATTACTCTTATATTTTTCTTAGGAGCAGGGGTGACAGTAGGTACTACAAAATTATGTCTTGGAACATGATGCAAGAGCATTGGGTTCTAGAAAAAATAGTCAAAGATGATCGACAGGAGAAGTCAACTAGAGGGGAGTGCCGATGACCACTAGTGAGATGTAAACTGGTAGTCAAAGCCATGCTATCAAATAGAAGCTGTCGATATGTCATTGAAAGAAGTGAAGGCGTTGAAGGTCGACACCGATGGAAAGAGGTGAAAGTCAAGTGTGGAGGATAGGGAAGACTGGAAGTTGTGGAAGCTAAGTGAAGCCAACAAGTAAGGTAGAAGGGTGACGAAGTGCAGTATGGTCGAGGGAAGAGATGGCGCTGACAACTGTAGTAGAGTCAGAGAAGTGCAGAAGTCAAGGAGAAGTAATTAGCAACTGTTGAAGGTTGTTGAGGAAGTTCTGAGAAGTTATAAAGCTGGTTGGGGATCGTGACAGATGTCACCACAGGAAGAGGTTGTGCAGCATGACTAGAGGGCGTTAACACTGCAGGTCTACAGGATCTGGAGGATTCGACGGACAGAGAGGAAGAGTGTATAAGGGAATGGAGTAGAACTCAGGAAGAGAAGCAGCAGGGCATAATTGTAGTGTGAAGGAACAAAGAGAGGGATCTGATCCATTGCTCATTGTTCAACAAAGAACTAGGAGAGGGATAAGATCGCACACAGCCGAGAACAGACTAAGAGACAGAGTTTTATTTATGTATATTGTAATAGGATGATGCTGACTAGTTTGATAGTTTACTTTGCATTTATCATTGTAACTGATTTAGTTTAATAGAATAAGCCAACTTTTAGCATTCAGTTCACGTCCAGTATTTGTGAGCACCTATGTGTTGTTGTGTATCATAGTTAAGCAAGAGGCCCCTTGTCGATACCGACTTTGTGCCAGTTGGTCATAGAGCTAGAGAGAATCCAGTGTTGAGCAGTCGAATCCAAAGAGTCTGAAGAGCCCGCGAGTGTGTCGACAACTCCAGTTGCGGTTGGGTAGAGTTGTGAGTGAGTTGTGAAGTCTGGTTGGGATTGGACGAGTAAATATTTTGACTTAGTTGAAAGAATGGATCAAAGAGGTGTTAATGTCTGAGTTATAGGATGAAGAGTCCATGGTGCAGCAGTCACAGTTGATTGTGAAATGTTTGATGAGTGAAATGCGAACAATGCGAAGGTTGACTAATGAAGTCGCAACAATCAAAGAGAGACAAATACGTGGATGCATTCCTGATGTGCTAGACCACAATGGAAAGGAAGTCAAGTAAGTGGAAGCACGAGAAGCTGTTGAGGAAGAGCCAGAAGATAAATTCATCAAGACATTGTCAGAGATGAGGGGTAAGACAAAGATAGATGTACCTACCTACTCAGGAAGTATGGATCTGGAAGACTTGATAGACTAGTTCATAGAGATGGAGAAATAATTCACCATAGAGAAGATAGAGGATCCTAAATAGGTTAAAACTACATGTTTGAGGTTGAAGGGTCACGCCTCATTGTGGTGGGACAATGTACAGGCTGGCAGAGTCAATAAAGGAAAGGAGAAAATCAAGTCTTGGGACAGGATGGTTGCCAAGTTGAAAGGGAAGTTCTTTCCAGGGAACTATGTGATTTCCTTGTTCAGGAAGTTGCAAAAATTTCGACGGATAGAGATGATCGTGAAAGAGTACATGTAAGAGTTCTGCAAAGTATCATTTCGGTCGGGTCAAATCGATGGAGGAAAAGAAGTTGTCGTGATATATCTAAATGGCTTGAAGCATTCCATATAGGACAAGTTTAGCCTATCGAGGTTCATAGCGGTCGGTGAAGCCTACCAATTATCTCTGAAGGAAGAGGAGAAACTGTCGAGGAAAATCGCATTGGCCAGAGGGAGGATGACTAGTCGAGGTGTGAAGACTGTTTCTGCAAAAGGACAAAGTAGTGGAACCAAGACAGAAGCTGTCGAAGATAACTGATGTGCGGAAGGGACAATGACCAGAGAGAAATTGCAGGGAAACCGACAGGATGGTCAAGAGACTTGCTGTCGGGGTGCGTATGGACAAACTAGTCCGAAAGAAAAGAAAGGAGCTGAAAGACCAATTATAGTTTGTTATAAGTGTCGGGGTGTGGGACACAAAGCTTATTAATTCCTAGAGAATCTACACGTGGTAGACGATTCGAAACCCATAGGTTGACGAGATGACCAGGGAGATGATAATATGGATTCAACATCAGAAAGTGGTGAGGATGGTTGAAGATGAGGTCAAACCATGACGACCAGAAGAATGTTGGTTCAAGACAAACAATGCGACGAGGAGAATCTGTCATAGCGAAAGGATACCTTTCAAACCAGAGTGTTGATCAATGACATGTATTGCAATACCATAGTCGATGGTGGTAGTACAGAGAATCTTATGTCGACAGAGGTCATCGACAAGTTAGGTTTGAGATGTAGAGAACACCCAAATCTATAAAAGATATCATGGTTACAAAAATGTCACCATATGAAGGTAACTAGACAGTGCTTGATTAACCTCAAGGTGGGGAAGCTTGAAGACAGTGTACTGTGTGACGTATTCCCAATGGAAGTATGTCACTTGTTTTTAGGGATACCATGGCAATATGATCTGAAGATGATCTACGATGGTTAAGCCAACACAGTCATAGTGTGGAAAAATGGCACATGGAGGATGCTAAAGCCGAAGCAGGAGGACCAAGCCGACTGCAAGTAGGGTGAGAGCAACTATTGGGAGAAGCGTGTGCTAATGTACTCAACCAAGGAATTCCTCGTAGAGGAGGATAAATAGTCAGGATGTTTCACCATCATTTTGAAAGGACCATGTGTTGAGAGGTCGACAATGGAGAGGATTCTTGTCGAATTTGAAGAGATGCTTGATGAGTTTCGGAGCATAGTAGTCAACGAAGCACCGATGTGATTGCCACCGACAAGAAGCATATCCCATTAGATCGACTTGATTCCAGGATCAAGTTTTCCAAACAAGGCACCACATAGAATGACTCCAACAGAGGGTCAGGAACTCAATCGACATGTTTAGGATTTGTTGGACAGGGGATTGATTAGAGAGAGTCTGAGCCCGTGTGCGGTACTATATGTACTAGAAGCGAATAAGGGTGGAGAATGGAGGATGTGTACATACTCCAAATATATCAACAAGATCATGATCAAGTACTGGTTTCCATTGCTGAGAATGGACAACTTGATGGATTTATTGAGTGGAGCGAGATACTTCACCAAGATAGACCTAAAAAGTGGTTATCACTAGATTAGGGTCAGAGAGGGTGATGAATGGAAAACAACCTTCAAGATGAAGGAAAGACTGTATGAGTGGTTAATCATGCCATTTAGATTGAATAATGCACCTAGTACATTCATGCGGTTGATGAATGAAGTATTGAAACCATTCTTGGGAAAGTTTATCACAGTGTACCTAGATGACATCCTGATATTTAGTCGAACCAAGGTCGAACACTTGGAGAACATTAGACAAGTATTGTGGAATTGTAACGTATCCATCTATACCCTATTGCATTAAAGTTGTAAATGATGTAAATATCATTATTAGATCATGACGAGGAGCTCAAGGACAAGGCTCCGCCATCGATTTATCGTTTTATGTATCGGCAATTAAAAAAATCAGTGCATATGGTTCTTGTGTTGGATAGGCAGCATGTACATTAAGACATCATGTAAATACGAATTTTAATGAAATACCCACAACTAGCTATGCAATGCAACAAAGAGATGGGGGCATGATTTTACAAGGAATAGGGAGGGAAATTATTCAAACCCTTGATCCAACGGTGTTAATACAAATGTCATTGAGAGAACCCATAAACCATCAACTACCCATTTTGACTTATGCACCCAATCATTTAATTATTCCAAGAGTTGGTTGAGGTAGTTATTGCCCTGGGATTCGAGAGGTATGGAAGCCAATTTCGTGTATGGGCAAGCCATCAATTTGGGAAATCGTATTTTTGATTCTGGGGAAAGAAAACACCCACAAAATTGTGCCTAAATCCATCCTTCACCCATGGACTTTGCTCTCTCACGCAGTCTGAGCTAGCTGGGGCTTTCTCCTTCACGTTTTCCATCATTTTTTTGCATTTTCTGTTAGAGCAATATTATACCTTAGTACCTTAATCATTAATTAATTAATCCTTATTAGGGTGCTAAACTGGTTATTATGAAGTGGTTTGGACTTATCTGGATAAGTGTGAACAAGTTCACAGTGTATGAGCCAAAGTATGGGCCAAGAGGTGGTCAAACTAGATGTTAGACATGCTTATCCAAGCATTTATTGCCCCAGCATGCCTAATGCACCCTCTTTCCCTGTTTTAAGGAAATGCATTGACCAAGGGTGCTCATGCACTGTATGTGGACAATTCCCACTGCCTAGGCCATTTTTTGCATGCCTAAGCCTAACCAACTTCCACCCAACCCTATCCTCACATGTGTGAACCTCATTATGACTTCCTATGCTTACTCAATGTTCACATGCCTATTTTGAACCTATTTGGGTTATTTTGGAAACCATTTTGGTTAACCTAAGGGGGATTGGGGTAAATCTAAGCTAGCTAAGTGTGGACACTCCAAGTGGATATTTTTCCTTACTATTTCTATATGAGGATGATCCAAACTCATTGTAATAGTGCACAATTAATAATATCTCATATTTGATCATTTGTGCATTTCTGGAATTTTGATCATTTGTGCTGAGTTTTGATCATTTGTTCATTCTGTAATAGTTTCCACTTGTCTCTTGTTTAATGAATTTAATCTTTCAGCTGTGAGGAATCCATGGTAGCTAGATCCTACTGTGACATAGATTTTACATGGTATCATAGCTCTTGGAGCTACTGTTAGTGTAGATCCCTCCTGAGTGATTGAGAGTTTGTTATTGCAGGTACAAAAGCTTCTACATGGATTCAAAAGTTCCTCTTCGTACTCCATTCTGTTATGCAGAATAGAAGCCTAAAATGTGTGCATATCTCAAGAGACAAGGTCTCTATGATTTTTCCATTGGTTCTGATAGTGAACCAGTCTTATGAAGAGAAAAATTATTGGCTAAATGATTGTGAGAGAGCATTCGGAGCTATGTGTCTAGCCATGTTTCCATGCAGGCACTACTTGATTGGTTCTACAGACTATCCATTTGAGATATGGTCAAACTTGGACAAGGCTCTTGATAAGTAGAAGAATGGTGCATTGAGTGAGCCTATGGACACCTCTACATGTGCTCTTCCTCCTACTGATTCAGCCTCTCCTCTCTTTGATGAAGTTGTGCATGAAGATCGAATGGAAAAATATTCAACCCATGTTCCTATTTTTACAGATCTCTTTTATTCGAATGCTTCCTCTATAGGTTATGAAGTAGAATGTGAAGAGACATCATCTAGTGCACAAGATGTTGCTTCAAATGATGAATATACAATAAATGGAGCAGCCATTGTTGAAGAAGAGATATATCTACAGTCATTGTCCTCCAATAATTCTTCAAATGCTGATTTTGAGGATGATAAGCTAGTTGTTGAAGATCCTTTGCATCCTTCACTAGATGATGGTGCAAAATTTTATGATATTTTGGACTATTTGAAGGCTGCATCAAAGTGTGATATGTCTGCACATTCACTCACCAATTCTGATCTAAAGCCTTCTACCTGTTCCTCTATGGTGACTAGCACTTTTTCTCACAATTTTATTGAAGAAGGAGACATTGCCATTGTTTTGGCATGCATTGAACCTTTGTTCCTCTCACTTGGACCTGATCATACATGTTTTGGATCTGATTTTATTTAAGATTTAAAGTCCAAAGATCATTTGGAACTACTGTTCATTATTCTTGGAGCTACCATAAGAGTTTTTTGTTCAATGTTTCAAGAAATTTCAGTTTTGCTTGATGCTAATTTCTCCACTTTTGGTTCAAAGTTTTTGGCACAAGAATCTCAAGACTCATTTCGATATGATTTCAGTCTAAAGTTCAAGTATAATGAGCAGCCACTTATGCTCTCACGTTAGTTTATTGGAGTTGTTCTACATGGCTACATTCTACATCATGCAGCTGTTCATGTTTCTGATCTAGTTGAGAAACAATCTCTTCTTCCAAAGAAGAAGGTTCCTCCAGACATATGATCAAGTTCAGACCTACTTGAGTTTTGGAGAAGTTTAATTTTGGTGCGCTTCATGTCCATTCTTGAGGGAGGATTTTCCCCATGTGGTTTTGCCTCTTTCCTCATTTTACATGGACAAATAAATTTTGGTTGTAAAAGGTGACTTGAGCCTTAGTTGCCAAGGCCTTATTTTTGATATTTCACTAAGTCTAGCTTATGAGGGGGTGTTAGAGCAATATTATACCTTAGTACCTTAATCATTAATTAATCAATGGTTATTAGGTGCTAAACTGGTTGATAATACATCCCTAGGTGTGAAACTGGTTATTATGAAGTGGTTTGGACTTATCTGGATAAGTGTGAACAAGTTCACAGTGTATGAGCCAAAGTATGGGCCAAGAGGTGGTCAAACTAGCTGTTAGGCATGCTTATCCAAGCATTTATTTCCCTAGCATGCCTAATGCAACCTCTTTCCCTATTTTAAGGAAATGCATTGACCAAGGGCGCTCATGCACTGTATGTGGACAATTCCCACTCCCTCAGCCATTTTTGGCATGCCTAAGCCTAACCAACTTCCACCCAACCTTATCCTCACATGTGTGAACTTCATTATGACTTCCCATGCTTACTCAATGTTCACATGAATATTTTGAACCTGTTTGGGTTATTTTGGAAACCATTTTGGTTAACCTAAGGGCGAATGGGGTAAATCTAAGATAGCTAGGTGTGGACACTCCAAGTGGATATTTTTCCTTACTATTTCTATATAAGGATGATCCAAACTCATTGTAATAGTGGACAGTTAATAATATCTCATATTTCATCATTTGTGCATTTATGGAATTTTGATCATTTGTGCTGAGTTTTGATAATTTGTTCATTCTGTAATAGTTTGCACTTGTCTCTTGCTTAATGAATTTAATGTTTTAGCTGTGAGGAATCCATGGTATCTAGATCCTACTGTGACATAGATTTTACATTTTCCATACCTAGGAACTCATTTTTGTATTGCACAATGGCTGGGAGGAAGGGAGTCACGATTTTGGGGTTTATGGAGGTCGTTTTTGTCCCTTGAATGCCCATAAACATTTTCTAGAAACGATTTTTCTCTCCTAGGGTTGATTCCCCATTTTCCATATCGTTTTTTGATTGCCCACATTTTACTGGAACTAATGGAAACTCATTATGGGCATCGCACTGTCAAAACGTTTTTCTTCATTCCCAACATTTGTGATTTTGCTATTATTTGAATCCATGTTTTGGTTTGAATTTGTGAGCAAGAAATTGGGAGTGGAAGAGGACCAGAATTGGCTTGATAAACCTAGTGACGAGAGTAACCTCTCAAGAAGATCAAAAGGGCTAGCTACTCTTCTATGCACACCTTGAACAACACTAGAATGGAAGGTATGGACTGAAGGACTGTGTATTAGTGAAGGGAATACTTCCTTTGCGTGGGGTGTGTAGGCATTGTGGGTGCCAAGCTAGATAGATCTTGTAGAGGCATCCTTGGATCTGTGTTTGAGCTCACTATCTTAGCAATTCATTCCCTCCCCTTTTCCTTAGCAGCCTGATAAACCCCAACTGTGGATTGGATTGGATGGTTTTGGTGTATTTTGGCTGTGTGAGTCTATTGTTCCCTTTTCCTTGTAGAAATCATGCCTGGCTCGGGGGTGGCAGTTGTGTTGAGCTAGCGATAAGCATAATTGTCCTCTGGTTGGGTGGAATGTTGCAGTTGCATAGCCAGTTGCTTTGGACTACTTTGTTTTAAGATAAGTACTCTCTTGTATAAACTCTGTAATGTCATTATTTAATATATGTCATGAAAATGTTGAATGTATGTTAGATATGTAGATGATTTTAATTCTGTTGTGTTTCTTATATATATATATATACACATGTGCATATGTCTTTTTATACTCCAATGGTTTTTGTTAATAATCATGGGGCTAGATGCCCGATTTTAGCCTAACGTTCTCTCCATCGCATTGGTATGATGGGAGGGGATGTTACAGGAACCTGTAGGAAGAGAAGCTTCTGGTGAACTTGGAAAAGTGTTTCTTCATGAAGGAAGAACTGGTGTACTTGGGATTTGTAATCTAGGGTAACAGGTTAGTGATGGACCCAGAGAAGGTAAAGACTATATTTAAGTGGCCAGAATTGACATGCACGGCATGAGTGCGAAGTTTCCATGGACTTGCTAGTTTCTCCAGGAAGTTCATCAGGGGATTGAGTCGGATATGTGCACTACTGGAAGAGTGCATGAAGAAAGGGGAGTTCAAGTGGACGGAAGCTGCCTAGAGATCTTTCAAAAATTTGAAGCAGAAGGTGACTTAGATCCCGGTGTTAGAGCTCCTAGATTTCGATAAAGTTTTCCAAGTCGATCACGACGTGAGTGGAATGGCAATTGGAGTAGTGTTGAGCCAGGAGGGCCTACCAATTGCATTCTTCAACGAGAAGTTGGATGAAGCGAAGTGGAAATATTCGGTCTATGACCAGGATTTCTATGCTTGTTGCTTGGGTTTTCATCCAAGCATGCGCTAATGTCCACCTACTAACTTGTAGTAGCAGTTTAGATTAAATATTAAAAGTAAATAAATGTAAAAAGTAAATCTTGATCTAACATATGCAAGTAAATAACTCTAGATTAAAAACATTAAACAAAATAGATCCATGAGAGATAGAAATAAAAACTTGAATATTTTCTATTACCTCAAAGGGTGAGGATCGTTGAGCTTGAGCAGCTACAATGGTGAGGTGCTCCAAAACTTCAATGATCTCTTCTTCTCCAAGATGCTAATGGGGATCTTCAAACTCAAAAAGGAGGCAAGGGCTCTCAAGAAAGAATTTGGCAACATAAGGATAGGATGAATGTGGATGAATAGTGAGGAGCCCCTATCACCTTTTTATAGTTTTTTGGTGATGGGGAATACCATTGTGGTTTAAGGAAACCAATGGTATTGGAAAAAAATGGTTTAGGTTTCTTTTTCCTCTTTTTCCCTCTTTTTCTTTTTTCGAATATATTTTATATTTTTATTCCCTTTTAATTGATTTTTGAGAATTTTGGACCCTTTTTGAGGGTTTTTTGTATTTTTTGAGGAAAATTACATATTTTGAGGGGAAAAAGATGGATTTTGGTCTTTTTGGTGACCTTCTGAAGGTTTTAGAGGCTCAAATGGTGGAAAAAATGGACAAATGGATAATGGGAATAGGGAAATGAGCTAGTGAGCACCTTTTGGGTGTTAAAAAATTGCCCCCTGATGTGTGAGGGAAGGAGCTCATCGTATGGCCAATAGACATCATAGTTTCTTTGTATTTTTCCTTGGGTTTGGAGGAGAGAAGAGACCGATTGGATACTGGAACACCGAGCCCATGCAAACTACACAAACTAAAAATACATGTCCTCAAAATGAATGAGGAATAATCTCTGATAATGGACGAGGTGGGCATACCCATGCTCGTATAAAGACATATAAATAACAATGAGGCCAAATAAGGGGGACATGAACAATACATATAAACCTGTTGTGTACGTCATAATGGTCCATAGGGGACACAATGTTGGGACATACTTATGGTCATACCATGACTGATCTAAAGGGCTGATACACTGGAAAAGAGAAACAACCATTCTGAATAAGGTGTTAGAAGGGTTGTTGAAATGTTGAATCTGAAGGTGTCCAACACTTGTAGGGACTCAATAGCTGTGAGTCAAATTCTGAAGAATATATGGAACTCGATACTTGAGGGAGTATAAAACTGGGGTACTTCTAAATACTGTCACCAAGAGCAACCTGGATATCCATAGGAACATGTAACTTGGTTGTTTCCTCAAGTAGACTCACAAATGTGCTAGAGTCAGGTGACATTCGAGGTCTTCAACTAATAACTGAAATGACCGATACCCTGTACGAATCTCAACAATTCGATTAAGGTGTTGGCATCGAGCATATGAGAAATAATCATTTGGAGAGGCACTGAGGACTCCTTTCAAAATTATCCATAGGAACTCACCGTTGATGGTGATGAGTCCATGATGGCACAGGGACCTCTGGGTCTATCCACTGGAATAGATTGGTTGGCATCGATAGAGGGAGACCTTGCAACTACCAAGGAAATGATGTTTTCTTGATAGGAGCATGAGGTCATGTACAACCAAGAGGGGATAGTTCTGATAGTGGGGCAGACATACTATGGGGATGGGGAATAACTGGGGTCACAGAGTGGGGGGGACTCAAACTTCCTTTGTTCAAAGTATGATGCCATGGATGACTTGGCACTGTATGAAACTGAATTTAGGTATGGGGATCATAGCTTAAGGGGTCAGGGGTATGTACTGCAATGGGAGAGATTCAGGAGGACAAACTGATGTTTGGTATCGGGGAACTCTCAAGGTGGTATATCGTAGAATACTCTGAACAAAGGCGACTGAATTGGGGTAGCTTCCATAATAGTGTGATTATATATGCTTTGATGTGGTGCTGAGAGGCACTGTTGGGGCCTTCTTCATTGTTTTAAGGAGCTCAAAGAAGGGATAAAGTGTGTTCAAAATGGTACTGGCGTGTGGATTTGTACGAGCCCAGGACAGTTCATGCTTGTGGTTGCTTTCAGTTTTAGAGAGTCTGAAAGTGATAAGTAGACTCCAAGGGGGTTCTTTTTCGTGTGTTAGTCTTCAAGGCCCGAAGAAGCATAAAAGGATGCAATGAAGAACTCTTCTAGCCGATGTGACTAGAGTATTCATTTTTCGTAATTAGAGTACAAGGTCCGAAAAATGGGTAAACTTATACCAGGTAGATGCCCTTTCAAATACGTTTAATGAGCATGAAAGGAAACAAGATTGCTCGACTATCTTTTCATTGTTTTAGGAGTCAGAAAAGAGCTTAACATAAACTCCTTAAGTGCCTTTTTTTGTTAATTTTTCAGAATTTACTTCAATTTGATCTAGGATCTTAACTGAGAGAACAACATGTACAACATATCTACAGCATATCAATCATGGACATAATAATGCAAGCACACAAGAGACACAAAGTTTACTTGGGGAAAACCATAAAGGTGAAAAAACCCAATAACTTCCTCAGAGATAGATAGAGCAATGATACAACCCAAGCATAAGAGATAGACATCTCCTAGCAATAGCTTCTCCTCCTCCACAAGCATGCCACTCTCTCGAGAGTGTGAGAGAGAATAGACTAATGAATAGAGTGCCTCCCGCACTCTATTTATACTTGACTTGACTTTCCTAATAACCTTTACTAGGTCGGCCTTAACTTAACCACATAACATAATACTGACTGGGCCAACACCCAATAGGGTGGTCTAATAACCCTTTGACCCACATGGCCGACCCCCAATAGGGTGGTCTAATAACCCTTCGACCCACATGACTTATACAGGGCCGACCCCAACAAGGTGGTCTAATAACCCATCAAGTATAAGTTACGACACTTACAATATAAATGATGACACTTCCGTATAGAGGGATAATAACATCTCTATAGGAATGCAAACACTTATGTATAGAGGAATAATACCATCTCTATAGCAGTACACTATACATATATGAAATGCATTCCGAAGTTACATGTACATCAACACTCCCTCTTAACTAGGAAGGTATTTCTTGACACAGGTCTTCTAGCACAAGTCTTTTTCTCTGGATCATCGTCACTGGATAATCATCATCAAGTCATCATCATCGTCACTACTGCTGTTATGTCAATCAATCTCTAAATCTACTCGTCATAGGAAGTTCTACAGAGCCAGTCCTTTTTCACACTGGATGTAGGCCCACCACCTGCAGGTCTTCATCATCACTAGCCATACTGTGGAATCCTTAGGACTTATTACGTGCGTCACAAAACCTTAAAAGAGTCTCTTGACTAGCAAGAACCCTAAAGAGCATTTGAGGCCTTTTTCATCCTGTCCATATCTCTAGGACTTATTACATATGACTGTCACAAAACCTTAAAAGAGTGTCCCAGGAATGTTTATGTGCATAGAACGACCGGCAAGAAATCTAAAGAGCATCCGAGGAACATTTATGTGCCTAAGCACGACCAACAAGATCTCCAGGACTGATTACATGTGACCTCTGCTACAAACCCTTGAAAGAGCATCCTAGGACTTATTACAAGCACACAACCCAACCTATCGGATCTCCCAGGTCTTACATGTATCAGCCCACCACAAACCCTCGAAAGAGCATCCCAGGACTTATTACGGGCACACAACCCAACCTATCATATCTCCCAGGTCTTACATGTGGCCCACTATCACAAACCCTTGAAAGAGCATCCCATGACTTATTACGGGCACATAGCCCAACCTATCGGATCTCCCAGGTCTTACATGTGATACGCAGTGCCAGTCCTTTTTCATACTGGATGTGACCTAGAACAAATCTAGGATTTCCTTTGCACAACCTATCCACGGCCACAGAGTATCAACCTGATACTCACCATACATCATCCTGATGTACACATGATCATCCTGATCATCATCACTGCATCATCCTGATGCAAGTCATCTAGAGCAACATCCTGAAGCTCGTCATCCATGATCATCCTGATCATACAATGCATCTACCTGATGCATACCAAGTATCTACCTGATACATATCACCATACATGATCCACCTGATCATACAATGTATCCACCTGATACATACATAGATACATGATCCACACAATGTATCCACCTGATATATATCAACATACATGATCTACCTGATCATACACAGTATCCACCTAATACAGATACAGATACATGGTTCAAGCATCCAACATGATGCATATACAAATACATATAAATGATCCAATTGATCATATCTATCATCCAACATGATGCGTACATACATATACATATAAATGATCCAACTGATCATATCCAGCATCCAACATGATGCGTACATACATATAAATGATCCAACTGATCATATCCAGCATCATCCTGATGCATATACAGAGCAGTAACTGGAGTATCATCCTAATGCTCATCATCCAGCACTTACATCCATAGCCATGTGAAGGATCCCCCTTCCACCATGATAGGAATGGCTATAGAAAATGTCTCCATCACTTCTTCCTCGATGTGTCATCGATCTGAAGAAAACCAAGCCTCTCTCTGAAGTACTTGAACTTCACTCTAGCTAGTGGCTTCGTCAATACATTTGCAATTTGTTCATCTGTCGCAACATACAGGAGCTTCACTGCTCCTCTCTGCACCATATCCCTGATATAGTGATATTTGATCTCTATGTGTTTCGACCTGTTGTGGAACACCGGATTCTCAAACAGCTTCACACAACTCTGGTTGTCACAAAATATACCAGTAGCCTCCAGCGGTAGATCAAATAACTCAGACAGTAGCTTCCGAATCCATACTGCCTCACAACTAGCCGAACAAGCTACAACATACTCTGCTTCAGTTGTACTCAGTGCTACACAGGGCTACTTCCTGCTAAACAAGGAGATCACACCTGATCCCATACTAAAGCAGCACCTAGAAGTGCTCTTCCTATCTGCAGCACTGCCTGCCCACTCTGAATCAACATATCCTTGTAGGTTAAACTTTTGATTCACATCATACTTGAGCCCATAATCAACTATACCCTTCAGGTACCTTAGAATATTATTTACAGCAACCAGGTGAACACTCCTCGAATCCATCAGGAACTGGCTCAATGCGTTCACCGCAAAGCAAATATCTGGTCTCTTATTCTTCAGGTACATCAAAGACCCAATCATCTGACGATACATAGTGATATCGACTGGCTCAGATGAAGCATCACACAGAAGCTTCAGGTTTGATGCCATAGGTGTGTCCATGGCCTTGCATTCCATCATCCCGAACCTCTTCAGGATCTCTACTGAATACTTCCCTTGTCCAAGGAAGATTCCATCTACACTCTGCCACACCTCCATACCTAGAAAATAGTGCATCATCCACAAGTTCTTCATCTCGAACTAGGAAGCAAGCTTCCGCTGCCTGTCGACAATCAATCTATCTTCACCTATAATAAACAGGTCATCCATATACAAAAGTAGTATCACTAGATTTCCTTCCTCAACCTTGTAGTAAAGGTTGGAATCCGCTTTACTCTTGGTAAAGCCCAAACTGGATAGAAAGATGTCTATCCTACCATACCAAGTTCTGCACATATATGACTCCCTATCATGTGTCTCAGAACTAAGTGGCTGCTACACATACACTTCTTCTTCAACTACACCATTCAAGAAAGTTGTCTTGAAGTCCATCTGGTGTATCTTCCCTTTCATCACTGCAGCCAGATCAAGTACGGATCTAATGGAAGTGTATCTGGCTTTAGGAGCAAAAGTATCTATGCTACCACCTATAGCATGCTTGATCTTGTAGATCCTCTTGGAAGTCACTATAGACTCCCCTTCAGGTCTTGGGACTGTATCCCAAACATCTTCATGATCAACTAGTACTCCTCGATCATGGAATTCTTCCCAAATCCTGGGAACTTCAATATCTTCAATATTTTCAATAGATAAATTTGTTGCTGAACAAATGTTGTAGCCCTTCTTTTGTAGGTGATGGTATACGATCTTTCCTACACAACAAGTTAAATTGCATGATTAGAAAACATCTCATAGTTTTTAGAACAAATTCTTCCACATAAAGAAATATGTCATACAGTCATGCAATTATCTTAGCCAATGCTTCACTACAACATTTATCCATATCCCGTAACTTTCTAGATGCCTTCCAATCTCTACCAGAGCATTGTTAAGAGTGTGCACAACTCCCAACATGTCAGCAAAGAGGTTTCATTCTAGATAAGTAGCAATGGAATGTTGTACATTGCCATAGGCCACTTACCCATGTATATTAGTAGTATACTGTTCATCAATGCAACTATTCTAATATGCATAATAGACAACCTAATTCTAGGAACATGAGTATATACATTATTGAACAATATTATTTAAACAATAAAATATGCCAGGAATGATAATTCAAATACTTATCTTTGTTTGTTTGTTTGTTGGGTTGACTCCCTCTCAGTCTTTGCTTCCTTTTTGCAACTCCATTCTAATGTGGATTGTGAGAAGTGGTCAACTCCCTCTGAATATCTGCATCCTTGCAGAAACTACTGAAGTGTGCTCCTTCTTGATCTTTGCTTCCTTGCAGGAACAACTGGAGTGTGCTCCCTCTTGATCTTTGCTTCCTTGCGGGAACAACTGGAGTGTGCTCCCTCTTGATCTTTGCTTCCTTGCGGGAACAACTGGAGTGTTCTCCCTATTGATCTTTGCTTCCTGGATTACCTATCCTTGAACTTATATCCTTCACTAGATTGGTATGTTAGCTAGTTATGTCTAACATACCCACATGATGTCTTCTTGTTCTCTTCAATGACTTGTGCTAGTAACTTGCATATCTCATAGGTTAACCATTATAGGACCAAGTTATACATACCTTGTAAATAGATCTTCTAAGTGATCCATGACAATGGATGAATCTTTGTCCTCATGTCATCATGATCATATGTTCTTGAACTAGAACATGATTTGTCTTTCATGGTGTACCTTTCATGTTAGCAGACAACATAAACCTCATACAACACCATAATGCACTAGTACAATCATAAGTGTCAACACCCTAATCAATGAATATCTTCTATCATGCATTCATAATTTTATTAAGGCATTACGACAAGTCTAAATTTAATCAAGATTGTACTAACCGTAATAACATGAAGGCAAACATACCATAAACTTAATCATGAACAAATATCGAAACATACCTAGATAAGTCATACCTGTCGAGATTGCTTGTAATCTTCTTATGTAAGGCCTTAGCCTCATCTCCCTCTGAAACAGGAACTTCATCACTTATGTAGGTGACCAATCCATTCTCTTCTAAGATTAACCCAATCCACTTGATTTGAAGGAACTCGATCTGGAGTTGGATTAGGGTTTGTTAGAGAAACCCTAAAATTTCAAACTTTGAATTTCAAACTTCTGAAAGAATAGAAATATGTGCCTTGATGAGCTGATCAATCTGGTATACTCAGAATTTGAAAACTGCAAAGTTTCACCCCTCAAATTTGCCTTTGAAACTTTCGGATTCACTGGACATGACCCCAAACTAGGTTTTGATAAAGCTCACCCTTCATCCCAATCATAAGGTTCTATCGAAAGCTCTAAGATTCTATTTTTCTGAGGAGCTTCCAGCCATGGTCACAGATTTCAAAAATTCCCATTTTTGCAAAAGCCCTTATTTTCCACTTTTCCGATCAATGTCCCGAACTAGGGTCTGATCAAGCCTGGCCTTCTGCCCAACCAAAAATTCTGATCTTGGTCTCTAAATTTTGATTTTGATGAGTATCATTCAGCCATAGTCTCTGATTACAAAAATTCCAACTTTCTCTTAAACCCTAAATTCCGAAAGCCATGAATGAAGGTGCTAAAAAATAATTCAGTTTTGACAGAAATATGTACCTGATTGTTTCTGGTGTAATTCCGAACTTTTCAATCCATAAGGTCTAAAAAAATGTTCTGTGATAGCCCGACCTATCATATTTCCAACCCCATAGGGGTGATGTCAAATGGATTCTCTGAGAGATAGTTATGCCAAGTGTCGCAACGTGACCTGTTTATGGGATAAAACATGAGAGCAAACTTGTACGGCGTGCCATGTGTCACTAGTTCAGTTTCGGCCTCTAAAAACGTTACCTGAGAAAGTACATTCCGTGCACTACCTGTTAATTTTTACTCAATTTCATTTGGAGCTTCCTATCCCAAGTTATGACCTTTTTCCCAAGGTCACCTATTTATGACTCAGATCTAGAAGAGGTAGAAACCCTATACTGTATAGATCATAAAACACAAAGTAAAACGATTTAGAATTTTTCGTTTGGACAAAAGGTACATGGGGATCTTATCTTCAACCTGTAGAAGTTTCAGATCCGAAAAATTCACCAAAATGGATTTATAGTGAAAGTAATACGATGACTGGTTTTTGCTATATCAATCCCAAGCATCGCAAATGCAACAAGTGTCATACATGCCATACCATGCCTTCTTTCAGGCTAGCTCTGATACCATGTTAATTTTTTAGAATTCACTTCAATTTGATCTAGGATCTTAATTGAAAGAACAACATGTACATCATATCTATATCATATCAATCATGGACATAATAATGCAAGCACACAAGAGACACAGAGTTTACTTGGGGAAAAGCATAAAGGTGAAAAACTCCAATAACTTCCTCAGAGATAGATAAAGCAATGATACAACCCAAGCATAAGAGATAGACATCTCCTAGAAGTAGCTCCTCCTCCTCCACAAGTGTGCCACTCTCTCGAGAGTGTGAGAGAGAATAGAATAATGAAATAGAGTGCCTCCCGCACTCTATTTATACTTGACCTGACTTGCCTAATAACCTTTACTAGGTCGGCCTTAACTTAACCACATAACATAATGCTGACTGGGCCAACACCCAATAGGGTGGTCTAATAACCCTTTGACCCACATGGCCGAATCCCAATAGGGTGGTCTAATAACCCATAAAGTATAAGTTACGACACTTACATTATAAATGACAACACTTCCGTATGGAGGAAAAATAACATCTCTATAGGAATACAAACACTTCCGTATAGAGGAATAATACCATCTCTATAGGAGTACAATATACATATATGAAATACATTCTGAAGTTACATGTACATCAACATTTTTCATAAAGGAATTGTTCGGCCCAAAAAAGGGATAAAATTATATCGAACAAAAGCAATGGTGAGGCAAGGAGGAAGTGTTCGATCAAGGAATAAGCATGGGGATTAAGTGTAGTGACAGGTGGGGGAAAAACTGATGGGGCCTCCTTGTGGGTTGATGAATAATAGAAAAACAATGCCATAATTGTAGTATGGATGTGGCGAAGGGCTCGTGTATACGTTGTGATGCACAAATTTTGTAAAATCATACAGCTTCCAATGTGGCACGCAAATTGAGGCGACAAGGTGTGAGGACATAATGTAAAAAAGGATTTGTGGTGAGAGAGAGAAATGATCTCAAGCATCATCATGATCATGGAAAACTGAATTTGGCGATATTAAATTCGTAAAAAATGGACAACGGCCACTGTGGCATGCAAACCGAGGCGACAAGGGTGTGTGAAAAAATGCCTGAAAATGGTACTAGTGAAATCGGGAAACTGACTAGACCACCATGAAGTTCTCACTGCACTGAATCCAATGGTATCAACAGTTTGGAAAATGGATGTCGTATGGCTCCGGGATGGCTGATTGAAAATTGGTCAAATGTCTATAAATAGTAAGTGGACCCATAGTGACATGTTCCATTTTCACGGTTGAGTTTAACAGGAGATTTGAGTTGGTCAGAGCAGTTTCTTCATTTGCGGGTGAACTAACCGTTAGATTTTTGTTCTGTGAGTTCCAGGTAAGCCTATTAGTGCTAACTTTAACTTTATTTGCTTTTAGGGGGGACTAGGTCTCGGGGCTAGCATATAGGTCACGTTGGGTGACCAACGTGGAATATCGCGGCTCTTGAGCCTTTTTGCACGATATGGATCACGGTTGTGGGATTCCATAGGCGCGATGTGGATCACGGCTATGGGCTTCCACAAGTGCGATGTGGATTGTGGCTGTGGGATTCCATAGGCGTGATCTGGATCACGTTTGTGGGCCCCACAGCCGCGATCTGGATTGTTTGTTGGGGGAAATTTTTATGGCATTTTTCTATATTTCAATATTTTCTTGTTGACTTGGCAGGATGCTCAAGCTGCCGAGGGCGTCATGGTGGGAGAGAGAGATTCCAGAGGCTCTGATGGAGATCATTTAGGAGAAACATCATGCACAGGTGGTTTTGGCTTTGGGCGGACTGCTGAAGTTCGCTCAGATTCCTCTTATGCATTCAGTAAATATGTTGTTGAACAAGTTGATTGATTTCTGGGATCTGAATATGCAGGATTTTATGGTTCAAGGTGAGAGACTAGATATTACCTTGACTGATGTTTATTTTCTAACTAATCTGCCCTATTTGGGTGAGATAGGGGATACATAGCCCAGGATACCGGCAAGTATGGAGATAGAAGATCTACTTGAGAGGTTTTATCGTTGGGGGTCTCAGGTACATGCTAGTGCATTGCTCGTTTGTGATTTGCAGGACCCTTCGATGCAGGTGGTTGTGGCATGCATACTACGGGTACTTGAGGCACAAGCGCCCCACTGATTGTCGGGTGGGTAGGTGTTGATGGTTCATCAAATGATGACTGGGACGTACTCTGCCTAGGGGCAGATGTTCCTTGCTTGTGTTTGACATGAGGTGAACAAGGTGAGGCTATAGGGGGGGGAGTTCAGCTACGTTTCATTTCTGTGTTGCTTCTTTTTCATGTGGGTGTCGACATTGCAGCCTCGTGTGCCGGTTTGGGATGGTTTGAGGAGCAATCCGTGGATGGTGTGGTGGGGAGAGATGATGCCCCGGAGTGGTGGCGGTGCACCTGGATAGTTTTTTACTACATTGATGTATGAGCAGTGGGAGAAGATGCTAGTTCTATTTGATGACTACCCATACCAGGATATGGATTTCCGTGGGGATATAGAGATGCCCCATGCTCCAGGTCAGGCCTAGGGGATAGATGGTACATATTTGTTTTTGTTTCTTTATCATATCATGTTTGCAAGTTTTGTTATGATGATAGCTAGAGGTTTTTTCATGATGTTGATGTTGCTTATTATTGGTTTGTTTGCAGATGTGGGTCTGTGGCCTCCACAGGATCATCAGGGCCACAGGGATCGTGTGTTGGTGGTGGTACCTCCACCAGTGGTGGCACCCCCACCTCGTGCATGAGGAGTTGTACATCGCTAAGACCATGATGTAGAGGGTATACGTGAGACCATCGACGAGCTATTGGATGGTGTGCCAGATGATGGGTGGATATATTTGGACTAGCATGTGTTAGACCGGTGTTTCGATGCTCCGCGTGAGTGGAGATCAACTTTGCGATGGATAGTTGTGTTGGCAGCTAAGAGAAGTGCTAGGGACCAGTATGATCTAGAGGAGGTGCTAGAGGAGGCGTCGGGCCATGATGATGAGGATTAGGTTGTCTTTTACTTGCCCCCAAATGCTGATGAGCATATGGGGACGTTTTTGTAGATATGTATTATGTACGGCTGATGTGCTTTTTTAATATTTGGGTGCTGAGGGCACTCTTGACATTATGACTATATGATGATATATATATTTATGCACATGGATGCTTTTTTTTATTATATAGTCGTGTATGCACATGGATGCACATCTGTCATTGCTTTCATGTGTTGTTGCACGTGGATGCAATTGTTGTTGTTTTGTATGCCCGTGGAGGCACATTCTATGCATGTGGATGCAATAATATGTTTTTGTATTCCCGTGGAGGCACATTCTATGCACATGGATGCAATACTATGATGGTTTATTTTGTTGGGTTATTTGGTTTTTGATTCCTATGTGATGCATGTTTTTTAATGTCCTATATGGTTTGGTTGACGTGCCAATCTAAAAGACAACGATTAGGAGACTGGTCACAGCATTGTAATCAGCCTGGTTATTCGTAGCGGTGCCTATGGACACTCCATCAAGGTGGATCAACTCGTGTGAGGGGTAATAGAGTACCCAAGCTACGGAGGCAAGATTTGGAGACCAGTGACTTTCACCATGAGCGAAGCCAACATAGTAAAGTGGAATAGGATCCATCTGTGGTCATGCAAAAAAAATGAAAATGTAAGGTTTTGAAAGTTTTACGGAAAAAAATGAATTAAAACTATACAATATGGACTGTGGTATCCAGAATATTTTTATGGATAAAAGCATTTGAGGTACAACCCATTACGAGGGTTGTGCATGGGGTTACCTTCTGAGTCGATCAAAATGTATGCCCCATGTCCAAGGAAAGTTTGTATGATGTATGGGCCTTGCCACATTGATTCAAATTTTCCTTTGCCCTTTTTGTCATGGGATTGATCATAAATGAGTACAAGGTCTCCTTTACTAAATGCTCGTGGGTGAACATGTTTATCATAATTGACATTGGATCGGTTCTTTGCGGCTTCAATTGTTTGGAGGCTTGCGCTATGATCTTTGTTGGCTTGCTCTAAAAGAAGTAAGCATTGTTCTATTTGTGAAGTATCCAGGAGGAGTTCGATCGCGATATGCAATGTCGGGATCTGGCACTCAATTGGGAGGACAGATTCTACACCGTGAACCAAATGGAAAGGGGTGAAACTAGTGGTGGTTTTAGTGGACATGCGGTAAGCCCATAGTGCATGGAAGAGCATGTGATTCCAACTGGACTTATGTTCGTCAACAATGCATTGGAGGATGGTCTTCAAAATTTTGTTAATAGCTTCAACTTGGTCGTTCCCTTGGGGGTAGTAGGAAGAAGAGAAATGATGTTCAAACTTAAGGAGGGTTGATAATTCTTGCCAAAAAGAGTCCTCATAGTGAGAACCATAGTCTAAGACGAGTTGCTTTGGTACTCCAAAATGAGTAATGAACTAGTTGAAGAAGAAGCGGGCCGTAGTGTTGGCTTTGCAATTATAAGTAGGCATGGTTTCTTCCCATTTGGTAAAGTAATCAATGGCCACAATGATGTAGTATGGCTGCCAGCTGATGCAAGATTACACTCCATGAATTCGATGCGCCATTTGCAAAAGGGGCCAATGGTGACAACTGGATGAAGGGGGGCGGGTGGGGATCTTGCCTCGGGGTCAAAGAGCTGGCATTTTTGGAAATGTTTGACTACTATGATGCAATCGGTAAATATTGAGGGCCAAAAATAACCTACGCAGATCACCTTTTGGGAAGTGGCCATTCCAGAGAAATGGCCGCAGTAGGCATTGCTATGACAGTCATTCTGGACTTTTTCTGCTTCTTCTCAGGAAAGGCAATGTCGTAGAATTTTGTCGACACCGGGTCGATAGAGAACATCGCATAAGAGGAGATAATGGGAGGCATGGTGGCGGATGCGACAGCGTCCGTCACGGTCAACATTGGGTCGAAACTTCTATGTACGGAGGTAAACCAAAATGTTGCTGTACCAACGATCGTCTGATGAGATGATGAATAAATGGTCATTAGTTAGATCAGCATTGATAGCTGGTGATGACGATGAGGATGGAAGATCTGTAATGAGTTGAGCAAGTGCTAAGGCTTCGGTGCTCTTCGGGGTTTTGAAAGTCAGGTCATATTCTTGTAGGATAATCACCCATCTAGCTATGCGGCCTTGCAGAAGGCAACGATTCAAGAGATAGACCATTGGGTTGGAATTTGAGACAACTGTGGTATGGTTGATAAGGATGTAATGTCGCAACTTCTGTACTGAAAAGACGACGGCGAGGGATAGTTTCTCTTCATATGGGTACCGTAGCAGTGGGATAGATAAGGTTTGGCTCACATAATAAATGACGTGCTCTTGACGAGCAGTGTCTTCTTGAACGAGGACTCCTGAAACAGCATAGTCGGATGCTGAAATGTAAAGAATGAAATCTTTGGAGAAATCCAGAGGGGAGATAAAGGGGGCGTTGGTGAGAGCTTTCTTCAGGTTGTCAAAGGCTCCTTGTGCTTGATCATCCCACACAAAAGGGATGTGGGTATGAAGCAAATGAAGGAAACCGTGGACTGTTGTGGCATAGTCAGGTACAAAACGAAGAAGGAAATTTGATTTGCCCTAAAGGCTCTCTAATTGCCAAAGCATATGAGGTGATGGGAGGTCTAAGATGGCTTGAACCTTTAATGGATCAATTGCGATACCTTTTTGTGAAATAATGAAACCTAACAACCGGCCTGTTGGAACGCAAAATACACACTTGAGGGGGTTCAAGCAAATTTTGTATTTGCGACAATGTATGAAGACTTGCCGGAGGTCATTAAGATGATCAAATCATTTTTTCGATCACGCTGTGAGGTCATCAAGGTAGACAAGGATAATGTGGACCAAGTCATGGAAACAATATGTCATGGGTCACTGGAAAGTGGCTCTAGTGTTTTTAAGAACAAAGGGCATAACCCGGTAAGTAAAAGTGCCCCATGGGGTGGTGAAGGCAGTTTTGTACTGGTCTTCCTTGCGAATGTGAATTTGGTTATACCCGGAGAAACCATCCATCAAAGATAGTATCTCATGCCCCACACATACGTCGATAAGTTGGTCGATAAATGGTGTTGGAAAGTTATCTTTGGGGCAAGCGATGTTTAGGTCACAGAAGTCAGTACAGACACAGATGGTGCCTTGTTTCTTATTAACTGGTACTGGGTTAGAAACCCAGCTGATGTAGGCTATGGGGTAAATGAACCCCGTTGTTCAAAGTTTCTCTATTTACGGTTTGATGGCAGGAAGCTTGGATGGATGGATGGGTCATTACTTTTGGTGGACGGGTGGTACGTTGGGCCAAGTGTCAATATGGTGTTCTATAATAGAGGTATTAAGACCCAGCATCTCGGTGTAGGACCATGCAAATACATCTCGAAACTCTTGGAAGAGTTTCTTGTAATTTTGTACCTCATCCTCCGTACATGATGCGACCAAGGAAATAAGTTTAGGTATTTCGGGCTTAATAGAGATGTCAATTTTAATAACAGGTGAAATGTTGGCCATGTTTCCTTATTCAAAGGCATCAAGGGCTGGGATTGGATCCTTGAACCAGTCGACCTTAGTAGGAAGGAAATATTTGGTTTCAATGGAGAATTGATTTGTCGTGGAAGAGGTAGATGCTTCAGGGATGAAGTATGATCGATGGTGCATATCATCCCAGGGGTAGTCTGGTACAGTAAGTGCTTCAAGGATTTCTTCATCATTACGGAAGCATTGTGTTGTCAAATCAGTTGACTGGGGTGCGATGGTTGATGAGATCATATAAATGGTATTGATCTCTTCCACTGAGGAAGATTTTGGGGGATATATTTCCTCGATAAGGAGAGGGGATATCTCTAGGTCGGCATTATTCAATTCGTATAGAGCTTCTCTATAATTTGGGAGATCAGGGCAGTGATGTGAGTAATGGCTGTAAATGCCGCATATCGCACAAGGGTGGTTGGTACGCAGCGATTTATCGTGAGGCTAAGGGGGCAGTTCTAGTTTGACAACTAGGATGTTAGTCTCATCATCCAACATTTGCATGTGTTCTTGAAGTGCCGGTAATTGTAGACATTGATGGGTAGCATCGCCTATATCGTCGCACAAAGAGCACTTGGTGGGAGCACGGATTGTTGGGGGATTCTTCACCAACTTGGGAGTCGGTGGGGCGGTGCGGGTTGTGGGTCCAGTGGTGTAGGTTTGTGGGCCTTTGCCCCCATTGTAGCGGAGTTGAGGGGGAGCATCACTAGATGTTGATGCAGTGACCCCTGTTGGAGGTGGTCGGTTTTGGATGTTTGCTACACCAGGGGGTGGATGGTTAGAAGTATTGATGGGCTGCACCGGTTGTAAAACAACATTTGGTGTCAGGGGAGGGGTTGGGGAAGGTAGGTACCACACAGGTAGTCCTAATGTTAACCCTAGAAGATTAAGCATAGCCATTACTAGCGTGCTGATGACTCCTGAAGGAGGAAATAAGAATGGGATAGTGTAAATCAGTGTTGCTCCAATATGACTAGGCACTGCGGGTGGTTGTGGCAGTAATGGTGGCTGCTGAGTAGGTGGTTGTGTGTTGTGCGAAAGGGTTCACAAATAAAATATTTCAGTTATCCGCAAATGGGGTGGGATAGATTGGAATGTGTTATTCATGGGAGTATCTGAGTATATCTCGGGTCCGACTGAGGAGACGAACGATGTGGGTGCACTTTGAATGGGTTGTTCAATCATATGTAGAACGTTTTTAGGTGCGGTGAGGGAATTAGGATCATAGTATGTTATCTGATCGATTTTGACTACACGTCCTTCGTGGGGAAACATCATGAGGCGGAAGATGAAATAAACGACAGCTTTCATTTTATACATGTAACTTCTGTGAAATTTCCCACATAAGATCCAAAGAGATGATGTAAACCTCATAATGAAAGAATTTAGGAATAATAGAAGAAGATATAAGCAATAGAACTTAGATCCAAAGAAACTCTAATTGAGGCAGAATAATTACACATGTTACTATTAACAGAATAATGAACTGGTAAATATACAATGTTGAGTATGAGGATTCGAATTCACTAGGAGGAATTCGAATTGGCCTTCATGCACAAATCCATAATCAGTGGAGAGTCATCAATGCCTAACTAGGAGTCCACCTTCTCATCAGTGAAGTCATCAATGCACAAGTAATGATCAACCAGGAATCAAACTGAGTCTAACTGAATATGGTTGGTGTAACTGGCACATGGAAGCACTAATATAGTGAAGGAGGCTTAGTGGAGGGCACCATAAGAGTTAACTGGAGTCAGAATGGTCAATCTAGTCTCACTGGAGGTCCAACAGAGTGATAAACTCAGTAAAGAGTAAGTTAATCCTTAAATCAAGGAAATACCTGAAGATAACTCAATATAACTGAATATAACTGGACTAGTAGGTGAAGAAGGCGCCCTTGTCATGCAGTGGATCAAAGGAGGGCGCATTAGTCACTGGGAGGCCTAGAAATGATCTAAAAGAAGCTCTGGGGGCTAGTTTGTTGAGGACTAGGTGCTGGGACTGATGACCTAGAATGCATGCAAACCCTACTTGCATGCAAACGCTAATTTTGCATGCATGACTGAAAATGAAAATGACTGGAAAGCTAGTAGGACTAGGATGGAGTATAGGAATATCCTAACACCCCCCCTTAATCCATCCTGGGCCATGGTAACTAGGACCAAAGGTCACCCATACAATAAATGAAATGGTAATAAAATAGATAACTGTCCATAAATTGAGAAAATGGGGAAAACCTCATGGGAAAAATACCCCCCCTCAAAAGAACAGTAAATAACTCAAAGAACCATCATGCAGAAAAGAAAGAAGCTTTCATTAGTGAAAAATTTTGTAAAAGACTTGGCAAGCTGATCCCATGTAGGAAGGTCTCCCACTGTGTGGAGGATGAAGCAAATCTTTCAGGAACTTTTTTTGTATTTGGAGCGAATGGAACATGAGTAGTCTTCCCAAAAGATGGAAGAGAGAATCCCATCATCATGCTGCATCTCTTATGGAGAGTTGGATGGCATAATGCAAGGTTAGCATGCTACTGAAGTCTAGTAGTTTTGTAAGAAAATAAATCATCAATTGTGTTCTCAATAGTAGCAAGGACTGCATGAGAACATATTTCTCTTGAATCTGGACTGAGAATAGGTGTTGGTTCTAAATCTTCTTGAACCATGATCTCAACATCAAAATCTTGATCTTCTTCTTGACTAGAATAGGAGTCACTGGAAGAGAAGTCATTGTGATCTTCATCAGAATCTGAAGAAATAGTTGGAGAGAAGGGCATGAAGTGTGAGAAATCATATGCCTTTGAGGCATGATTAGCAATCCCATTCGCTATAACCTTTCCAGTGGAGATTTCTGTAATCTCTACTATGTATGGACCTAAAATTACTTGTTTTCGATATCCTGTATGAGTCATTTGATATATTGACAACAAATTAGCTGTAAGCGAAGGAACAAATAAGACATTTTTGAACTTACCATGCTCCATATGAACTGTACCCAAATCTTTGGCAGAAATCTGAGAGTTGCCTCCCATGTGAATGGTAGGCCCATCTTGGAGATCCAAATAGGAGAAGGATTCTTCTTGTGCCATCATGTGGTTGGAAGCTCCGGAATCTATGAGGAGAGCTTTTGTCTTTGAAAAACCAGCCATCAATGCATGACAATCATCAGATCCACTTCTAGAATCAAACATCTTTGCTTCTTTTGGAACAACAATTTGGTTTTGTTCAAGAAGCTTGGTTAGAAGATCAATCTTCATATGCATGCATGCATGCTTAGGATGGTTTCCTCTCTTGCAGTAGGTACAATTTGGTCTCTTTTGTTTGTCATTGTTGGATCTTGAAGGTTTCTTGCCTTTTCCTTTTTGTCCCCCTTTTTCATTCACTCCACTTGATTCACCAGCTAAAAGAGCTAGATCTCTGGAGGTTTTGATGGCACCCATTTGAAACAGTTTGTTCTCTTCTTGAGTGAGAGCTTCAATAAAGTCACTTAAGGTGGGAAACTTCCATTTAGGGATGGACATTCGAACAGAATGAAAGTTAGATACAAAGACATAAAATTGAGATCCAAGTTTGATCAATATAGAGAGTATCAATTGCTCATCACTTTTAGTGATGCCACATTGCTTGCAATGCAAAACAAAATTCTAAAATTTGGAGAAGAAATCTTGGATGCTCTCGAAATTGCTAGGTTGAAGGGAAACCAATTCATTCTCAAGAATGTAGCCTCTTAGTTCATCTTGTTTGCAAAAAAGACTCCTCAATTTGATCCATAAATCATTTGGAGACTTCACTCCATCAGTATGAAACAATAGATCATTAGATATATGATGGCATATGCATCCAAAGGCTTCATCCATTTTGTTTAGGTGTTTGATTCTCTTTTCAGCTTGATGTGGTATGGCATCTTTTTCCTCAACTATTCTAGTAAAACCTCTTGATTGCAAGAGTACTATCATCTTCCTCTTCCATTCGAAATAATTGAAAGGAGTGAGAAGTATAGAAGAATGAGCATTCGAATTGCTCATCTTGACTGCTTGAACAAGTGCAAATAGAAAGATGCTGAATCTGCTGCTGCAACTGCTGGAACTTCAAAATACCTGCAAAAAAATCTCAAGAATGGAGGTAGAATATACTCTCAAGGCTCTGATACCATGTGAAATTTCCCACATAAGATCCAAAGAGATGATGTAAACCTCGCAATGAAAGAATTTAGGAATAATAGAAGAAGAGACAAGCAATAGAACTTAGATCCAAAGAAACTTTGATTGAGGCAGAATAATTGCACATGTTACTATTAACAGAATAATGAACTCGTAAATATACAATGTTGAGTATGAGGATTCGAATTCACTAGGAGGAATTTGAATTGGCCTTCATGCACAGATCCATAATCAGTGGAGAGTCATCAATGCCTAACTAGGAGTCCACCTTCTCATCAGTGAAGTCATCAATGCACAAGTAATGATCAATCGGGAGTCAAACTGAGTCTAACTGAATGTGGTTGGTGTAACTGGGACATGGAAGCACTAATATAGTGAAGGAGGCTCAGTGGGGGGCACCATAGGAGTTAACTGGAGTCAGAATGGTCAATCTAGTCTCACTGGAGGTCCAACAGAGTGATAAACTCAGTAAAGAGTCAGTTAATCCTTAAATCAAGGAAATAACTGAAGATAACTCAATATAACTGAATATAACTGGACTGGTAGGTGAAGAAGGTGCCCTTGTCATGCAGTGGAGCAAAAGAGGGCGCATTAGTCACTGGGAGGCCTAGAAATGATCTGAAAGAAGCTCTGGGGGCTAGTTTGCTAAGGACTAGGTGCTGGGACTGATGACCTAGAATGCATGCAAACCCTAATTTTGGATGCATGACTAAAATTGAAAATGACTGGAAAGCTAGTAGGACTAGGATGGAGTATAGGAATATCCTAACAACTTCGTCCTAATAGGAGGTTGTAATCAAGTTGAGCATTGATGACCTCTATGTCTATGAGAACTGTTTTGCCACCTAATTGTATGGGTATTTTGGTTAAAAGGCGCTATGGTTGACTTGAACGACCATCATAAGCTTGTAATGTGGTAGTTTATGGCTGCAGTGTGGGGGATCCGTGTTTCTTCTAGACAAAATTCAACATTACACAGGTGGAAGCACCTTCATCGATGATGCATCGATGGACGACAAGGTTTCGAATGGATACAGAAACTTGAAAAGCTAATGTCGAAGGAAAACGTGGTTCGGCTTGGTCTAAGTCAAATGCCATCATATGTGAGTCGTTAGGGTCTATGGCGCCAATGGTGGATAACAATAATTTCCTCTGTGCAGAACATATTTTTAGGATCTCTAGGGTGGACATAGTAGCAGGGGACTGAGCTAAGTCTTCTACAATATTATAGTTTGAGGCTGTACGAGTGTTAGAATTGTTGTTTATCTATCTTAAGGGGAAGCGAGCGGCTTTAAGACCTCCATCCATTGGCATATTAGGTATGTGTAATGGTTGATCAGTTGGGAGGGTGCTTGTGGATGGATCAGTAGGTGTGGTTTCAGGGGTTGAGCCATATTGGTTTCAATGAGTTTGTAGGTTGATATCATTTGATGACATCATTAGTATATGGTGAGTGCCCGAATCCATATGCTGGTAATCAGTTGCAGCATAGGTGATTTGTTGCTGTGGTGTAGTGGATCCTTGTGGGGGATCCATTGGGCGGGTGTTGACTACTCCTTGGTTGGGTAAAGGATTTTGCAATATCATGGGTTACGGCTGAGGAGGTGGCACTGGCTGTGCAGCATGTCCTTGGCGTTGGGCATCATTGGCCCAAAGTTGACGTGTTTTCTCCAAATGGGGACAATTATGTGTGTAGTGGCCATATACTTAACAAAAGGAACATGGGTGGCTTGTTCTTAAGTTGGGTTTTTTTCCCTGTTTCGGTGGATGATCAGGGTTTTGGTTAGCGGGAGCAGCGTTATTATTATTCAGAGGATTAGGTGGCTGATCGCCTTGGTTTTGGGGTTGATTGTTTCAACAGTTGAGTCCTCTTCCATGGTTCTGTTGACCTCCTTGATTATGTTGCTTGTTCTAGTTTTGGGGTTGGTTTTGTTGTGTGTATACTTGCCCTTGGGAAGTAGGGGGGTTTTGAGGTCATGCAGGTGCTGGAGGAGGCTGCGATGGATACTAAGTAGGAGGGTTCGGAGGTAGACCCAGTGCTTGTTGTGGTTGTTGGTAACCTTGATCTGTTGGAAGTGTTGGGGCAGAAGGTGCTGCCTATTGAGGGTAATAAGCCGATTGGGCTTGTGGGTGAACTGGGGTATGATTGGCCTACTGGTTATACTATGTAGGTGGTAAATAATCTGAGGGTGCTTTCCCATAACACTTTGGTGGACATGAGGGTCCATGAGTGTGGTGGGTGTGCGTCATTGGAGCATACGAATTTGTAGCTCCAGAATGAGATGTAGCCCTAGAAAGGTCTGGGGCATTGTTGGTACTCATCATGGTGAAGGGTTTGTTTTTTTCCATAACCTGGCCAATGATGCCATCGGCGGAATGGGATTCCCCCAACGCATTTTTCCGGGATGGATCGCCGCGTGGGGCATTAGGTAAGATGGTGTACAAATAGCCAGACTGGGCATAGATTAAGTCAAACTGTTGGGATTTTAATATGGCTTCTTCTTCCAAATGGGATCGTTGAGAAGCTACATCCTTGGCTATGAGTGGAAGGAAAGATTTCAAGAACCAATCCTGGAAAATACGGTCGTCTAGCTTTATCTTGCATAGACTACGGCACTTACACCACTAATGGATATGATCTGTGATATGGGTGGCCGTATTCTGTATACAGGATAGTAGGATTTCTACTCCTGCATCATAGTGGATGTGTAGTTGAAAGAAATGTAAAGTTGAGGTAAGGGATGTAAACATAGGGTGTGTCCCATGGGGATGCTCAATATACCATTTGGCTGTCGAGCCAGTGAAAGTTCTTTGTAACAGTCGGAGGCGAATAAAATCATCTACTATGGAGTTTGAGGAACACCATAGGTGAAAAGACATAATATGATTTTGTGGGTCTTCACCAGCCTTCCCTTCAAACTTTGGGATGTTTGACAAGATTTTTGTGGGCATGGGGGGCCAAGTAGGGTCATGTCTAATGGGGTCATTTGTTAATCTTGCTAGGTCTGGTAGGTTAAGACTAGCCATAAATGGCAGACTGGCAGAGGTGTGTGACATGGTCGTTGGGGCATAAGTGCTAGTGGTAGCATTATGGATAGGGCCACTGCCCCCAAAGGGAATATTAGCTTGTTGTGGGGAAAATGCACCTATAGGTCAGGGGAGAAACTACCAACTTATGGTGATAAAGATAGAATTACAAGCATTCTGCAAGTACAACAAATAAATGAAGAAATTAGGGTTTAGAGATGTAGGCATCTCATTCAGAAGGTTGATCCTAGCTTTGCCTCCCTCGCTCTTCAATGCTTATCCAGTGTCGCAATGCCCAGACCTGCAAAATAACTTGATACCTTTCTCAAATACATTTGACTACACATATAAGACTGATATTCATAATAGAAGAAGACATCAGATTATAAACAAACTATAATCAAATCTGAGACACATTAATAGGTCATATTTGGAAAGAGAAGAACGTCTGATCTTTATTGATGAATGAAATCAAGTACATAAAGTTATACCTTCCTTCAAGCTTGGCACTTCATGAAACCTAGATTCAAGGTCTCCTGCTTCCGTTCTCCAAGGATTCCAGCCTCTAGTCAACTGTGCTAGAGTTTACCAAAATTGAAGCACAAGAGAGGGGGATGAGGGTCTCCATTCCTCCAACATAACAATATTGTAGACTTGGTCCTCTCACATGGACCTTCTACCCTCCTTATATAGTCAGTGAAGGATAGGAAAAGAAGTTATAACCACTCAAGAGGTTTCCCAACCAACTTAACTTACTCAAATTTTGAGATTTTGACCAAAACAGGGGTATACACTACTCTACAATAGACAAAGTAGCGTACATATGGAGCTGAGCGCTACTATTTCAACAGTGGATTCACGCTCAGTAGGGTACACACACTACTATCATGCCTGTGTACCAGCGCTCATGTTAAAAAATGGCCAAAAACAGGCTTTTCTGCTCATTTTCAGGAGATGGTTTGGTCTGGAAAAATGTTCCTAAGGGTCATATACATCAAATGGGTCAAGAATGAGGTAATTTCAACCATTTTTAGTGTCCCAAATGACTCCTCCATCCACAAATGTCCTGTTGTGTGACTGAACTTGATCTCAAGAAATGTCATCATGCAACCAAGGGAGGCAAGTGTCGTCACGGACGGAGAGGTGTCATTTCAAGCTATAACAGATGCCCCCTAATGTATGATATCAGAGGGAGTATGGGAAACGATGGCCGAAATACATTATAAATAACAAAGAGTTGAATCATGGAGGAATGGAGAAACCAAGAATCATAGGCTCAAATGAAGTACCTGAAAGCAAAGGCAATGTCAGACAAACTCATCCTTGGGGTAACTGTTCATGTTCAAATGGTGGAACATGACCTCCAAGAGGATACAATAATGATCCAAATACTGATGCATATATCATGGCCACTAAAATACAAGCGTGGATCCATGAGGAACATAAGTGTAAACATAGCCACGAAAATATAAGGTGGATCTATGTCAAAAATGGAGAACATAGCCATAGAGAACAAGCTGGATCTATGTCTCATTAAGAGCCCAAAAAGAGTGTGGCTAAGTCTTGCGCAACCTGGGCGATAACATAAATGAGGTGATGCTATCGAGGATCCCAAGGTCTTCATCCAAAAACAACCCAAGGTACAAACCTATCCATGCGAATAAATGAGTTGATGTCGAACATGGGAGGTATTGTTTGATTATCGTTCATTGATGTATACTGTTAACAAATGCAAGGGTGTCCGTCAATAATGAAAATGGAACCCAAGGTACCTAGTACATTCAAGCAAGTACGAATAAGTGGTCTTGCCATCGAACACTTGAAGAATCCATTAGATAGGAGACATTGATGTATTCCCATCTATCCAATAGTGAGGGAAACCTCCACTAAGGACTGCAATCCCCAAGGTACTAACCGAAACTCTAAACTTGATTCCCAGAGCACAATGAGCTGAAGTCGATGGGAAGAAGTCCGTTGGAAGGGAGGCCTTAATGCATCCTCCATCATCCAACACGAGGGACACTCAAAAAGGTATCAGTTGATTTGGAGTAGGACTGAACACATGATGAAACATACTGACACCAAGGAACGGCTGACACATGAGTTCAAGGAAACTGTAGAATGGCCGACACAGGTTGTATCCTTGAACAGTTAGCACGACACAAGAGTGACTGGGGCAACTTTTAACACAAAGAGACTGGCATACAAATCTGCAATGTAGGAGACATTAACAGATTCTCCAAATGATTGGAATACCAACCAAATGGAGGAGTAGGAACTCTGAGATCAGGTTTACCCTAAGGCCAATGCTAGAACCCAACTTGTTTGATAGACTCAAAATAGGTGCTTTGTTCAAGGAGATAGTTGACTTGCTGCCATCATATTGAAAGATATTTTAACATTCTTCCCTTCTTTTTCCTTTTTCATTTTTTAATGAGCTTGACAAAGAACTAAAGCATGCTCGATGGTATTTTCATATTTAAGGACTCTAAAAAACCTAGAAGAAAACTCCATACACCTATCCGTGGATTTTATATTGAGCCTGGATTGGTCTATGCTCGGTGGTGTTTTCTTGCTTATAGAGTTGAAAAACTTAAACAGTCCTCTATCAACCATCTCGTGGATTTCACATCGAGCCCAAGTAGGTGAATGCTCGCTTGGTGTTTTCACATTTCGAGAGTCTGAAAACCCTAAAGACGAATCCAAAGGTCCTTTTTCATAAAATTAGTCTCCTTCCCCGAAAAAGTGTAAAATGATGGAAGAAAAACTCTTCTAGCGCATACAAGAGTATACCTTTTCCGTAAATTATCCACCAAGGCCCGGAAAAGGGGTAATTCTAGACCTAAGTGGATGTCGGTTCAGTTATTTTAACGAGCCCGAAAAGACAACTATGCTTGGCAAACTTTTCCTATTCAAGGAGTCTGAAAAGGGCTTAAAAGAACTCCATAGGGATCTTTTCTGTAAAGGTTTAACGAGTCTGGAAAAGTAAACTCATGACCTCCTTACTGTTTTTAACGAGCTCAAAGGAGATACAGAAAATGCTCACAACTTCCTTACTATTTTAAATGAGCTCGAAGTGAAGATGAAAGAAATGCTCATAGCCTCCTTACTGTTTTTAACGAGCTCGAAGGAAAGGTGGAAGAAATGCTCTTAACCTACTTACTGTTTTTAACGAGCTCAAAGTAAAAGAAGAATGCTCGAAACCTACTTATTGTTTTTAACGAGCTTGAAGTAAAAGAAGAATGCTCGCAATGGGAGGAGACGAGTGTCAGGGACATGCGAAACTAGCTCCAAGCACATGGAACAGAGCTATGCCTAATGCAAGCAACATGAGCAAGATAAGGACACTCAGGGTGTGTCTCCTCCAGGTAAAAGGTGTCAAATTGTGAAGGAAAAATGATACAAGGATTAGCGGAAATGAGATCAGAGATGGAGGCTTATATAACAAGCTAAAAGCGTGGAAGCTGGCTTCAGGCTCATTAGCACAAGTGGGATCATAACAGATGCATATGCAATTTGAACACAAAGATGGGATCCTTATCAGGGATGGCCAAAAATATATGAGGAAGAAAGATATAAGGCTTCTTCTCAAAGTCATGGTAAATCTAAAAAGGCTCCCGAACCTATGAGAAAAACTCAGCATGGGCACCAAAATGGCATAAGGGTGCTGACTAGGGTGACCCATGTTAGGTAGGCTCTACTGTCAGACTAGTGCACAATGCATAAAGAGATGGCTAACACACAAATATCCAACAGGTTCGACCCTATGGTGAATTCGGATGGAAAAAGGTTCAAATGCAACATAACAGTGGGGAAGCCTAAACCTATATGCAAGGTTCCAAATATACCTGGCATGGTCGCACAAGGTGTCGAAAAGGACCAGTAAGCAAGTATACATCCAGCTAAGAATCTTATCTCCAAGAAACATCAGTACCAAAATCATATCTAAAACATATGTAAAGAAAGACCCGATACAAGTCATTGTGGTAGAAATACTTTCAACTTCACTATCATCAACAGCAGGCATAAACAAGGCAGAGTTTTCAAATGAAGACTCTATGGTACCCAAGCCCGAGGACTTCCAATCAGCAATATCAACTTCAGGATGAAGATCCAAAGTTGAAGGACATGATGGAATCTGCAGAAACAAATTCATCATCATAGGAGTTGAAAATTCTAGAAGCAGAATCAAACTCAACAGGAACATCGATTTGCAGATCTATAGGAGAGTCCAAAGACTCAACAGTAGGAAGATCAGACTTTAAGATCAAACTAGGGCTGGACATAACTGTGACTGGATCAACATCCAAATGAATGGCAGACTATACTATGGAATCTAGGAAAACTTCATCGGAAGGAAGTATATCATCACAGATAGAACACATATCTAAACATTCAGATGGAGGTGTCACTTGGTCAAAAGCTGGGACCAAGTCCCGAGAAGGTAAGCATGAACTCAAAGACTTCTTCTCAGTAGTAGTTGAACTCAAGGAACAATATGCCACATAAATCCCATGTGACACAGTAGTGCCTAATGACAAGGGATCTAACTGGTCTACAGTTGGGTAATAAGGAGGATCAACGAATGCAAACTGGTCGATAGTGACGATGCTTTCGTTATGAGGGAAATGTATCACACGAAAGAGCATAGACACCACAGCATACATAGCATAAATGTAATCACGCCCGAGGATCATATCAAAATCCACAGGGTCCTTTAAAACCATAAAATCAACTAAGACTGTTGTTCCACCCAACGTAACAGGTGCCTGACGGAGGAATTCGATCGGTTCACTAGGTCTTCTATCGAAGGTCAACGGCCAATTAACAGCTGGAATAACATTAGGGAAACCCAAATCTCTCCAAGCATAAGCAGATAAGATACTAACAGAAGCTCCTTCATCAACAATGCATCGATCAACTGTATGGTTCCCGATATCAACCTTTATCTGGAAAGGTGTCGAAGAAGGAAGACGAGGCTCGGCTAGACTATTCCAATCAAACGAAACAATCCTAGGGCTTGGTAGGGGTTCACATGGCACAGATGAAGTACCCCCTTTTTCAGGAACATCCAAACTGGTAATGCAGAAGACTTCCGTAGTAGGTGCATCAATCTCCGAAGGACTGATAGGATCGGTCGAAGATTGCATCGATTCGATCACTTCACTCTCTGAAGGAAGAGTGGGGTTGACCAAATATTGCATTGGTTCAACCACTTTATCAACCAAAGGTTGATCTAACTGTAGGGAATCTATAGACAACTCAAGAACAGAGGTTCCTTCAGAAATGGACAACACTCTTCGTGCCTCTGGAATGGCAGTGCATCGGTGAGTAAGGTGATCTCCCTTACAAAGTTTACAAGGGAACTTTGGTTTTTGTCCTATAGGTTTAGACTCCTTTACAACGTCAGTACTCTCAGCATGACTAGCATTGGTTGACAGCTTTCCCCCAGCATGACTCACAGGGGCTGGTTGCTCAGAAGCATCAGACTTTTGAACTAAGGACCACACTTTTTGCACTTCTGGAAGTACAGGGCACAATTAAGTAAGGTGGTCTCCCTCACAAAACTTACAAGGGAACTTGAGCTTCTGTTTGTTGGGTTTGTCAACAATGTCAACTCCCTCAGCATGACTTGTAGTGGCTAATATGGTGTCTCCAGTATGACTCACAGGAACTGGTGACTTGTCATTAATATGACTAGCAGTGATCAATGACGTGTCCTCAACATGACTGATAGTGGTTGAAGACAAACTTTCAGTATGATTTTCAATGACTAAAAGTTTTATCCCAGCATGACCTCCAGAGGCTGGGTAGGTGCCCCCTGCATGACTTGCAGAGGAAGGGTGTTTTCCCCCAGCATGGCTTGCAGAGGCTGGGTAGTTGCCCCCTTGTTTTGGCATCTTCTTCCTATTCTTCCTCCATCTATTCCTTTTAGACTGCTAGCTACTAGTATTGCTACTTTTGCCACATGAGGTAGAAGGAGGAGGAGAAGATGTTACTGACAAAGGAGGCACAGGGTTCTGATGCTCTTGATTTGAGGTGCTCACAAAAGAAGCATAAGGAGCATACAAGGCATTCGGAGTAGAAAACAACCAAATTAGCAGCCCTATGGTGAATCCAGGAAGATTCAAAGTAGCCATTAAGGGAGTACCAATGTTTCCAATGAATGGAACAACACAAGGATCCCATGGAAAAGGGGTACCTTGATTGGCACTTGCCGGAATGATAGACATAGTTTCCTGCTCAAATGAGCAAGAAGTTCTCTAAGAAAAACTAAAACAAGTAGCACAAAGAGAACACCACTAAAAAAGGTCCTAGGTAAATCAAACTAGGCAAACAGATGCCTTCCAGAGAAGAGTCTGGGATGATGAGGGCCCACAACAGATCAACGAAGGATGAAGAATAGTTACCCAGGGTCCGCAATACAATGACTAAAGGTGCAAGCACTGGAGTCACCCAACCGCCCTCCCAAAGACTTGCAAGGGATTTCCTCCCACGTCTATCCTAAGTAGAACAGATATACCCTCCGCTGTCACCTGTGTATGAACCTATGGTCAGATACTAAGGATACCACAACACCGAAAATTCCTGGGGGAATAGTCGTTGGTCGAATCAGAAGGTGTGGGTAGGGTAACTGAGCCCGAAACTCAAAAGAGTCCCTAAACGCGATCAAATCCTGGTATATGCTCGAAACCGAAAGTAGGAGGAGTATTCCCAACAATCTGATCTCACAAGACCTACTGCATAGATCCCAGGCAAGCTTTGAATGAAGTGGGTTTACCTGTGATAGTCGAACTACAATTTTTGCGTAATGTGTGATCTTGGGTGGTTTAAGGTGTTTTAAACCCAAGATCCTAACCAAGACTAGTTGGTGTAGTGTAACCTAGAAAAGAAAATGTTGCTAGTACATTTTATTAGAGTTCATTTTAAAGGTTACTTGCTTACTCAAAAAGGTAGTGGGTGTGTGAGAGTGGTTATAATAGAGATAGAGTACTGAAAATGAAATATTTACCACCAAACAAATCTTTTTCTTTTCAATGCAAGTCTTAAAATTCTGATCTAGAATGCATGTGCAAACGCAATTTTTAATCTTTCGAATGCAAAAAGGTAAAAATAAAGTCTAAATGTACACAATTAAAGTCAAAACCTAAGAATGCATCTACTCAAGCAACTAGGTATGCAAAAGAAAACTTGTTCTTTTTGATGCAAAGCACTCTAAAATCTTTTAAGCCACTTGCAAGGTACTCTATTCAGAAAATGAATCAAAATTCTTTATGCTTTTCAAAGGTAGGAAACAAAACAAAAACTACCCTACTATCAAAACAAAAGCAAAGAACTTTCAGGTTATCTTTATTGAAACAGTAAAAGCTACCAAAAATGACTTTCAAATTCTTATTGATGTAAGCATGCCAAACATTGGGAAAAGAGTACAAAAACTACTTTTAGAACCAAATGAAGCAAATGACCTACGAAGAAGTATGGTTTGGTAAAGTCAGGTCTACACATAAACAATGAAAACAAGGTCTTGAACAACAGCCAAAACACTTGAGCTTTCACTACAAAAGAATACTTAAAAGCATAAGGGAGGATAAAAAACCAATCTAAAAGAGAAATTTCACTCAAATAGATACAAACAGGGTCAAGAAGACTCAAAAGGTTTCAAATCCAGTGGAAATGGGGCAAGCAGGTTCAGTCAGACTCAAATTAGGGTACAAAACACCAAATGGGTCCACAACCCCCCAACTTGGGTCAACAAGCCCCAAAACTTTCCAAACAGCCCCAAATTGATCAAAATAGGTTCAAATAATGAATGTAGGATCAATACAAGGATGGGAGACCACTTATAGGGGTTTAACACAGACCTAGGGTCATCAGGGACCACAAAAATGTAGCTAGAACCCCTAGATTTGGGTCCACAACCCAAAAAACTCAAAAATTCAAACCCAAATTTTGAGTGCTACTGTGTACGAAAGAGACTAGTGTACAGGGTGCTACTGTACTACACAATAGTATTGTACAGGTTGAAAAAATTGAAAAAATGGGGTTAAAACCCCCCACACCTGGGTCCACAAGGGTTTGCAAGGGCCGGGAAGGGTCTGTAAAAGCCCACCAGGGTCAAACAGAGCCTACTAAGTGATCCTAATCAAGAAAATGAACAAATACCATCAAACAAGACTGAAGAAATGACCTTGGATACCCCTAAGCAGTTAGGCTTTCCCCAGTGGAGTTGCCATTCTGTTGTGGGGAAAATGCACCTATAGTTCAGGGGAGAAACTACCAACTTACGGTGATAAAGATAGACTTACAAGCATTCTGCAAGTACAACAAATAAATGAAGAGATTAGGGTTTAGAAATGTAGGCACCTCATTCAAAAGGTTGATCCTAGCTTTGCCTCCCTTGCTCTTCAATGCTTATCCAGTGTCGCAATGCCCAGACCTGCAAAACAACTTGATACCTTTATCAAATACATTTGACTACACATATAAGACTGATGTTCATAATAGAAGAAGACATCAGATTATAAACAAACTGTAATCAAATCTGAGACACATTAATAGGTCATATTTGGAAAGAGAAGAACGTTTGATCTTTATTGATGAATGAAAGCAAGTACATAAAGTTATACCTTCCTTCAAGCTTGGCACTTCATGAAACCTAGATTCAAGGTCTCCTGCTTTCGTTCTCCAAGGATTCCAGCCTCTAATCAACTGTGCTAGGGTTTACCAAAACTGAAGCACAAGAGAGGGGGATGAGGGTCTCCATTCCTCCAGCATAACAATATTGTAGACTTGGTCCTCTCACATGGCCCTTCTACCCTCCTTATATAGTCAGTGAAGGATAGGAAAAGAAGTTATAACCGCTCAAGAGGTTTCCCAACCAACTTAACTTACTCAAATTTCGAGATTTTGACCAAAACAGGGGTGTACGCTAGTCTACAATAGACAAAGTAGAATACATATGGAGTTGAGTGCTACTATTTCAATAGTGGAGTCGCACTCAATAGGGTACACACACTACTATCATGCCTGTGTACCAGCGCTCATGTTGAAAAATGGCCAAAAACAGGCTTTTCTGCTCATTTTCAGGAGATGGTTTGGTCTGGAAAAATGTTCCTAAGGGTCACATACATCAAATAGGTCAAGAATGAGGTAATTTCAACCATTTTTAGTGTCCCAAATGACTCCTCCATCCACAAATGTCCTGTTGTGTGACTGAACATGATCTCAAGAAATGTCGTCATGCGACCAAGGGAAGCAAGTGTCGTCACGGATGGAGAGGTGTCATTTCAAGCTATAACATAGCTATAAAAGGGATGTGCCCTCCACCCAAAGGTGTGTGAGAGGGGCCTGTGCTCCCAAGTGTAACATGAGTTACAGATGGGTTTGGAATGGTTCCAGTTGCTGCTGGGATCTAAGTAGTGGTGGGGATGATAGGTGTAGGTCCCATTGTCGGCATGCCTAGGGTAGTTGTGGGTCCCATATTGGGCATACCTAAAGGAGTTGTTGTAGTTGTGGCTACTGTGGTGGCCATTGTGGTGGCAGAGGTGGTTGATGTTCTGCAAATAGTTCCTATGAAGAAAGGGTCAAAAGTCGTACCAGCCGTGGGGCTAGTGGGTGCGGTGTATAAAGGATTTTTGGATTTTTCCTCAAAGGAAGATGTGAAATGAGGTGTGTCAGAATCGGATGAAGGGGCTCTATGTTGATGACATGTGGCGTCAAGTGACAATGCTCTTCATCTATGACGGGTGGTTTCAAGTGAACCGTATTGTGGGGGTTCACCCCAGTAGCACTGAGAACGTCTCAGGGACTCAATGGCGATAGTCGTCTAGTAAAAATAATGGGTGTTGGTGAGTGGAAACCTTGAAAACCCTAATGCAACCGTGTGTGCAGGAGGGCAGCGCAAAAAACAATGGCACTTAGGCCAACAACCTGTTAGTTTTTCAGAATTTACTTCAATCTGATCTAGGATCTTAACTCAGAGAACAATGTGTACAACATATATACAGTATATCAATCATGGACACAATAATGCAAGCACACAAGAGACACAGAGTTTACTTGGGGAAAACCATAAAGGTGAAAAACCCCAATAACTTCCTCAGAGATAGATAAAGCAATGATACAACCCAAGCATAAGAGATAGACATCTCCTAGCAGCAGCTTCTCCTCCTCCACAAGTGTGCCACTCTCCAAAGTGTGTGAGAGAATAGAATGATCAAATAGAGTGCCTCCCGCACTCTATTTATACTTGACTTGACTTGCCTAAAAACCTTTACTAGGTCGGTGTCAACTTAACCACATAACACAATGCTGACTGGGTCAACACCCAATAGGGTGGTCTAATAACCTTTTGACCCACATGGCCAACCCCCAATAGGGTGGTCTAATAACCCTTCGACCCACATGACTTATATAGGGCCAACCCCAACAAGGTGGTCTAATAACCCATCAAGTATAAGTTATGACACTTACAATATAAATGACAACACTTCTGTATAGAGGAATAATAACATCTCTATAGGAATACAAACACTTCCATATAGAGGAATAATACCATCTCTATAGGAGTACAATATACATATATGAAATACATTCGAAAGTTACATATACATTAACACTCCCTCTTAACTAGGAAGGTATTTCTCGACACAGGTCTTCTAGCACAAGTCTTCTTCTCTAAATCATCGTCATCGAGTCATCATCCTTGAATCATCGTCATCGTCACTGCTACTGCTATCTCAATCAATCTCTGAATCTACTTGTCATAGTAAGTTCTATAGAGCCAGTCCTTTTTCATATTGGATGTAGGCCCACCATCTGCAAGTCTTCATCATCATTGGCCATACTATGGAATCCTCAGGACATATTACATGCGTCACAAAACCTGGCTGCAACATCCCAGGCTGTTATGAGCACACATCTCTACCTGTCGGATATCCTAGGAGCACATTACATGTGACTATCACAAAACCTTAAAAGAGTCTCTTGACTAGCAAGAACCCTAAAGAGCATCTGAGGCCTTTTTCATACTGTCCAGATCTCCAGGACTTATTACATGTGACCCCCACCAAAAAACCTTAAAAGAGTGTCTTGTCAAGAAAGAACCCTAAAGAGCATCTGAGGCCGTTTTCATCCTATCCAAATCTCTAGGACTTATTACATGCGGTCATGGCAATGCCTTAAAAGAGCATCTGAGGCCTTGTCCATCCTGTCCAGATCTCCCAGGTCTACTTACATGCCATAGGACAAAACCTTGAAAGAGAGTTTGCCAGATCTATGAGGGAGCTATTATATTCTAGCGGCAAAACCTAGCAAGAGAATCTGCAAACCTCCCAGGGAGCTATTATATGTCCTCCCAAAGGAAAACCTCAAAAGAGCATATGCTAGATCTCCCAGGGAGATATTATATGCTAGCGGCAAAACCTAGCAAGAGAATCTACAAACCTCCCAGGGTGCTATTATATGCTTATCTGCACAACCTATCCACGGCCACAGAGTATCAACCTGATACTCACCATACATCATCCTAATGTACACATGATCATCCTGATCATACAATGCATCCACCTGATGCATACATAGTATCTGCCTAACACATATCATCATACATGATCTACCTAATCATACAATGTATCCACCTAATACATATACAAATACATGATCCACCTGATCATACCTGATACATATCAACATACATGATCTACCTGATCATACAATGTATCCACCTGATACATATACAAATACATACACATGATCCAACTGATCATATCCAGCATCCAACATGATGCATACATACAAAAATGATCCAAATGATCATATCCAGCATCCAACATGATTCATACATACATAAATGATCCAACTAGTCATATCCAACATCGAACATGATGCATACATACATAAATGATCCAACTGATCATATCAAGCATCCAACATGATGCATATACATATCCAGAGCAGTAACTGGAGCATCGTCCTGATGCTCATCATCCAGCGCTTACATCCACAGCCATGTGAAGGATCCTCCTTCCAACATGCTTAGAATGGCTTCAGCAAATGTCTCCATCACTTCTTCCTCGAAGTGTCATCGATCTGAAGAACACCAAGCCTCTCTCTGAAGTACTTGAACTTCACTCTGGCTAGTGGCTTCATCAGCACATCTGCAATCTGCTCATCCATCGCAACATATAGAAGCTTCACTGCTCCTCTCTCAACCATATCCTTGATATAGTGATATTTGATCTCTATGTGTTTCGACCTGTCGTGGAACACCGGGTTCTCAGATAGCTTCACACAACTCTAGTTGTCACAAAAGATACTAGTAGCCTCCAGCGGGAGATCAAATAACTCAGACAGTAGCTTCCCATACTGCCTCACAACTAGCTGAACAAGCTGCAACATACTCTGCTTCGGCTGTACTCAATGCTACGCAGGACTGCGTCCTTCTAAACCAAGAGATCACACCTGATCCCATACTGAAGTAGCACCCAGAAGTGCTCTTCCTATCTGTAGCACTTCCTACCTAATCTGAATCAACATAACCCTGCATGTTAAACTTTTGATTCGCATCATACTTGAGCCCATAATCAACTGTAATGTTTAGGTACCTCAGAATATGCTTTACAGCAACCAGGTGAACACCTCTCGGATCTGTCAGGAACTGGCTCAATGTGTTCACCAGAAAGCAAATATCTAGTCTCATGTTTGTTAGGTACATCAAGGACCCAATCATCTGACAAAACACTATGACATCAACCGGATTAGATGAAGCATCACAAAGAAGCTTCAGGTTCGATGCCATAGGTGTGTCCATGGTCTTGCAATCCATCATCCTGAACCTCTTCAGGATCTCCACTGCATACTTCCCTTGTCTAAGGAATATTCCATCTATATTCTGCCACACTTCCATGCCTAGAAAATAGTGCATCATCTCCAAGTTCTTCATCTCGAACTCGGCAGTAAGCTTCCGCTACATGTCGGTAATCAATCTATCCTTACCTGTTACAAATAGGTCATCCACATACAATAGTAGTATCACTGGATTTCCTTCCTCAACCTTGTAGTAAAGGTTGGAATCTGCTTTACTCTTGGTAAAGCCCAAACTGGATAGAAAGCCATCTATCCTACCATACCAGGTCCTGGCTTCCTGTTTCAAACCATACAGGGGTTTCTTCAGTTTGCACACATGTGACTCTTGGTCATGTGTCTCAAAATCGAGTGGCTGTTCCACATACACTTCCTCTTCAACTACACCATTCAAGAAAGCTGTCTTGACATCCATTTGGTGTATCTTCCATTTCATCACTGCAGCCAAAGCAAGTACTGATCTGATGGAAGTGGATCTGGCTACATGAGCAAAAGTCTCTATGCTTCCACCTACATCATGCTTGATCTTATAGATCCATTTGGAAGTCACAACAGACTTCCCTTCAGGTCTTGGGACTGCATCCCAAACATCATTCTTCATGATCAACTGGTACTCCTCTATCATGGCATTCTTCTCAAATCCTGGGAACTTCAATATATTCAATATCTTCAATAGATAACTTTGTTGCTGAAACAAATGTTGTCGTCCTTCTTTTGTAGGTGCTCGTATACGATCTTTTCTACAAAACAAGTTAAATTGTGTGATTAGAAACTTCTCATAGTTTTCAAAACAAATTCTTACACATAAAGAAATATGTCATACAATCATGCAATTATTTTAGCCAATGCTTCAATACAACATTCATCCATATCCTGTAACTTTCTAGATGCCTTCCAATCTCTACTAGAACATTGTTAAGAGTTTTGCACTACTCTCAACATGTCAGCAGAGAGGTTTCATTCTAGATAAGTAGCAATGGAATGTTGTACAGTGCCATAGGCCACTTACCCATTATATGCATATTAGTAGTATGCTGTTCATTAATGCAATTATTCTAATATGCCAAAATACACAGCCTAATTCTAGCAACATTAGCATATACATCATTGAACAGTATTATTTAAACAATCAAATATGCAATAAATGATAATTCAGATACTTATCTTGGTTTGTTTGTTGGGTGGACTCCCTCTGAATCTTTGCAACTCCATTCTGATGTGGATTGTGAGAAGTGGTCGACTCCCTCTGAATATTTGCATCCTTGCAGAAACTACTGGAGTGTGCTCCCTCTTGATCTTTGCTTCCTGGATTACCTGTCCTTGAACTTATATCCATCCTTGATCACTATGCATGCTTACAAGTATCATTATTGTGATATCCTCAAGATCTCATACATAATCATACATTTATTAGTATATTCTCAATACTATCAAAACACAATAATCTTAAGCATGTATAGTCATGATCATTTCCAACAGAAATAATAAGCATTAGTATTCAAGGACTCTTATGGTTAGTCATATCATAAATTAAAGTAAGAAACATAATATGCCTAAACCCGTGATTACTCAAACCTATACTTTTATGACTCTTCTGGTTAGTCATATCATCAATTAAAGTAAGAAACATAATATGCATACACCCATGATTATTCAAACCTATGAATAATCATTATCAATCATGCCATGTATACTTATATAAGAGATCCTATCACAAGGTAGGATTCTAACTTGATATAGGAAAAACATACCTAGATTACTATGTTAGCTAGTTATGTCTAACATACCCGCATGATGTCTTCTAGTTCTCTTCAATGACTTGTGCTAGTAATATGCATGTCTCATAAGTTAACCATTGTAGAACCAAGTTATACATACCTCATAAGTAGATCTTCTATGTGATCCATGACAATGGATGAATCTTTGTCTTCATGTCACCATGATCATATGTTCTTGAAGTAGAACATGATTTGTCTTTCTTGGTGTACCTTTCATGTTAGCAAACAACATAAACCTCATACAACATCACAATGCATTAGTACAATCATAAGTGTCAAAACCTTAATCATTGAATATCTCCTATCATGTATCCATATTTTTATTAAGGTGATACGACAAGTCTAGTAATTAATCAAGATTGTACTAATCGTAATGATATGAAGACAAACATATCATAAACTTAACCATGGACATAATTCGAAACATACCTGTAAGTCATACCTGTTGAGATTGCTTGTAATCTTCTTATGTAAGGCCTTAGCCTCATCTCCCTCTGAAATAGGAACTTCTTCACTTATGCAGGTGACCAATCCATTTTCTTCTAGGATTAACCCAATCCACTTGATTTGTAGGAACTGGATTTGGAGTTGGATTAGCGTTTGTCAGAGAAACCCTAAAAATTCAAACTTTGAATTTCAAACTTCTGAAATGATAGAGAGATGCACCTTGATGAGATGATCAACCCGGTATACTCAGAATTTGAAAACTACAAAGTTTCACCCCTCAAAATTGTCTTTGAACCTTCCGGATCTTCTGGACAGGATCCTGAACTAGGGTTTGATAAATCCCACCCTTCTTCCCAACCAAAAGGTTCGATCCAAAGCTATAAACTTTGATTTTTCTGAGGAGCTTCCAGCCGTGGTCACAAACTTCCAAAATTCCAACTTTTGTAGAAGCCCTAATTTTACATCTTTTCAATCAAAGTCCCGAACTGAGGTTTGATCAAGCCCGATCTTCTTCCCCACCAAAAAATCTGATATTGGTCTCTAAATTTTGATTTTGATGAGAAGCACCCAGACTTGGTCTCTGATTACAAAAATTCCAACTTTCTCTGCAACCCTAAATTCCCGAAGCCATGAATGAAGGTGCTAAAAAATAATTCTGTTTTGACATAAATATGCACCTAATTGTTTCTGGTGTAAATCCAAACTTTCCAATCCACAAGGTCTAAAACTTCTACCTATGGTATCCCAACCTCTCATATTTCCAACCCCATAGGTCTGACCTCAATTGGATTCTCTGAGAGAGATTTATTCCAAGTGTCGCAACATGACCTGTTTATGGGATAAAACCGAAGAGCAAACTTTTATGGCATGCCATGTGTCACTGGTTCCATTTCAGCCTTTAAACAATTTTCTTGAGAAAGTAAAGTCCGTGCACTACCTGTCACGCTTTACGAAATTTCGTTTGGAGCTTCGTAGCCCAAGTTATGACCTTTTTTCCTAGGTCACCTGTTTATGACTCAGATATGGAAGAGGTAGACACCCTAGATTGTACAGATCATAAAACACAAAGTGGAACGAATTAGAAGTTTTCTTTTGCACACAAGGTACATGGGGATATTATATTTGACCTGTAAAAGTTTCATATCCAAATGTTTTTCCAAAATGGTTTTATAGAGAAATTACTACGATGATGGGTTTTTGCTATATCAAGCCCTAGCATCGTAAGTGCAACAAGTGTCATACATGCCATACCATGCCTTCTTTCAGGCTAGCTCTGATACCATGTTAGTTTTTCAGAATTTAATTCAATTTGATCTAGTATATTAACTGAGAGAACAACATGTATAGCATATCTACAGTATATCAATCATGGACACAATAATGCAAGCACACAAGAGACACCGAGTTTACTTGGGAAAAACCATAAAGGTGAAAAACCCCAATAACTTCCTCAAAGATAGATAGAGCAATGATACAACCAAAGCATAAGAGATAGACATCTCCTAGTACTAGCTTCTTCTCCACCACAAGTGCACCACTCTCAAAAGTGTGTGAAAGAAAAGAATGATCAAATAGAGTGCCTCCCGCACTCTATTTATACTTGACTTGACTTGCCTAATAACCTTTACTAGGTCGGCCTCAACTTAACCACATAACACAATGCTGACTGGGCCGACACCCAATAGAGTGGTATAATAACCTTTTGACCCACATGGACGACCCCCAATAAGGTGGTCTAATAACCCTTCGACCCACATGACTTATACAAGGCCAACGCCAACAAGGTGGTCTAATAACCCATCAAGTATAAGTTACGACACTTGCAATATAAATGACGACACTTCTGTATAGAGGAATAATATCATCTCTATAGGAATACAAACACTTCCGTATAGAGGAACACTACCATCTCTATAGGAGTACAATATACATATATGAAATACATTCCGAAGTTACATATTCATCAACACAACCAAACTCAAAACACTTACTATAATAGTTGTGTTATAATGAGTGGAGAAATAAAAAATGTGGTCAAAATACCAACAAGCAAACGGCTCCTAAAAATGAAAATGGTGGACTCACTAACCAAGGGGAGGTAATATAGCATGAAACCACCTAACTAAAGAAGTATTATGATTCAACAAGACGTATCCTCTGCAAGGTGATGAAATCCAAGTCAGACAATATGAATTGTACAACCAAAGGCTAGATATCCCCCTACTGAGAGGGATACTAGGTAGACAATCCTAGAAGATAGGCCACTAAGACACCCTGTTCATGACACGTCTGTAAAGGTGAATCTGCAGCTCCTATTCTATTGTCGTTGTACTCCCATACGGGTAGTACACTGAGAACAACGAGTAGGTATCGTTTGGTGACTGAATGGATTGCGGTAGTCCACTCAAGCCTCCGGAACTAGTCTTTCTACTTCGACCCTCCTAAGGGAGAGGTCTTTCTGACAAGTTGGTGTATAACTGCGCCAATAAGTACTAGGGGACTTTGGTACCCTAAATTTTAACCACTACGTCTCAAAATGAAAGTGAGTGAGGGGTGTTAATTGGATACCTATCCCCTCAATCTTACCTAGATACAATATTCTTTTGGTGTTCCCCAAGTGGGGTTAGAATGTTGGTTGAGTTAAATAGATTTTAAGGCTCACTTTGATTTATTGTGACAGATTGTGTGATGGTGTGGTTATGTACTAAAATAAAGATGCCTTGCTTGGGAGAAAATTCACAAATGTTTGGCCTGGCCTAAGTGGGGCATTTTGAGTAGGAAGGATTTTGAGAATTACGGAGCTAAGCACAGTTCAGCTAGAACAATTTTGGGATAAGTTTTGGTATGCTGTGAAGTTGCGCGTAGTGCAGTGTCCGAAGAACTGCAAAGTTAGTGCTGCAAGGAGAACAATACTGTGATGCGTTCTGTCAATGGAAGATCCAACTAAGTAGAGCGTTGGACAAAAGACAATACATATTCTAACTAGGTCATCGAATATCTATTTTTGGAAAACATACTCGATAACTACCAAGCGGTGGGTAGGTACGGAGCGGGAGGAAGGTGACTGGTCGCACACACAAAGAACTACTACTTGAACCAGCCATCTAAAGGCCGTGAAAGAAGGAACAACTCGGCATGAGCAACCTATTGGTGCGCACATGATAGTTTTGTAAACCTAAGGGTTTCTGCCATCGAAATGTAAAGACATGACCTATGGGTATTGATCTATAAGTAAGGCAATTTTGTAATAGAAAGGGTTACTCTTCATTTTTGTTGATCATTATTGAATATTGTTTGAGTTTATAAGCTTGAAGCAATTGTAAAGGCTCTGTAGCTGAGTGCGCAGAAACCTAATTTTGAGAGAGAGAAGAGCATCTCCAGCTGAGTGCGTAGATGAAGAACTGTTGTACCCTTCCCTCAAGATAATAAACAATAGTTCTTGTGGACATAGCCTTCCATCCGGGGGGGTGAACCACGTCAAATCCGTGTTATGTGATGCTTTGTGTGCTTTCCATTTTGTGATTGCTTAATATGAATGCTTGATGTTACAGTTATTTGATATTGTTGCTTTTATCTATATTCGCTGTGGAAGAGATGGGAATAAGATGTTAAGTAGTGCATAAATGGATGAATGTTAATGCTCCACATCTATAAGCCTTTGAATGTCTGGATTTTCTAAATAATCACAAAGTTAATCGTTAGAAGGGGAAGTGCTGCAGCAGGGTGCGCAGCATTCTATAATTCCTTCCATTACATAGGTTTGAAATTGGTCTAAGTGTGAATGAATAATTAAGACTATTAAGTAAGATTGGTTAGTTTGATCAAGTCTTGAAGTGAACGTGCAGTCTGGTTGATGCACTGATCCTTGATAAGATCTGCAAGATAAGATGCTAATAGTTTATCACTATATCACCAAGCCTAAGACTCCATAAAGAGAGATTTGCAAGAAGCATATATCTACCCATTTGCGTTGTTTCATCGGGGTAGCCTGGAAGTACCGCGCAGCCCAATTAACGTCAAGTATAGGACTTCCCATTGTCCCTTGTCCACAGTGTAGAGGTTCTCTACTGCTCTACGCATCAGTCAGTTAGGAACTCGTATCAGTAGGTTGTGGAAACCTGATTCTGCAACCATCCCCACAACTTCGCCTCGAGTGATACCACAGGCTGCTCGTAGCCTGTTTCTGAAAGGGCCGGTGAATAGGGGTTTTGTTGGTATCTTGCACTGCAAAGTACTTAGGTCTACATTGGAAAACCTCTAGATCAGTATTTACGACCAACAAATGGTTATGTTGCCACACTAAGACTCAATGATGCGATAGTGTCTTTTGGAAAGTAATATGCGAAGAAGAAAACAAGCTCCCATTAGGGTCAGACAGTTGGCATCCAGAAAAAAAAAGAAATCTGGGCTTGGTGTGATAAGATTGAAAGAGATTTTGCAATGAAAGAAAACAAACACCCGCATCTATCTGACGTAGAGTGGTTGAACAGATACTTGTGGAGGGACATCCATGATATTTTCTAGGCATCATTTCCAAACGAGTTGCATGAGTGGATATCGCGCCTAGCAGAAAGAAAGAATTGTTCTGAAAGAGGAGTACCTACAAAGTGGACTCAGGATCTTATTGCACAACTCAAAGCAATAGACAACCCACTGTTGTGAGCAGTTAACTTCTGGGTTGATAGCATACTTGAGGGATTTGCGACTGAGTTTGTTGTAGATACACTAAAATCCTACAGCCATGTTGAAGCATACTTTTTCGAAGGATTCAGAGGTAAGTTCCTAAAAATCTCAATCTATACATTAAAATGCTTCTAGCTGAGAAATGTGTTTTAAGGATGCAGTAATAATTCTAAATCTGTGATGGTAGAAAATGAATACATTGATTCTGATGAAGAAAACCATACTTTAAGAAGTGGAAAGAGATATAAGCTCACTAATGAAAAGAATCCCAGAGGATCTATAAACCGTATAGATACTGAAATTCCACATGACCTCAATAATCAGAACATGCAGTTATTAGCCACAATCCAGCGTATTACACCTCAGAATCCAGCAATCTAGAGCCCACCCGCTACGAGCATTGCACAGCCCATCCCACAAATCGTCAATACTAGGAACACCATAGGAGCGAGTGTGCAGAGCACTACAACTCAGACAATTCCACAGATTACTATCCCTAACACGACCTAACATCCTACATCTACTTTTTTCGTAGGGAACCTATCCCAAAACCATACACAATCTAGAAGGAGGATGACTGATAACGATATAAAGCTGCTGATATTTAAAGGAATGGGTCTAGAAGACCCTGATCAGCATTGGTTTCTTTGCGAAGCCATATAAAGTGTAAAGCAGGTTTAGGATGATGCTTTGAAGAGAGCACAACTCATCACTACTTTTAGAGATAGAGCATTATAGTGGTTTATGAATTATTCTCAGGCAGAGTCGAGAACCCTAGCATATATCAAAGCCGCAATGTTAGAAGAATTCAAGAAGCTGAAATCAGAATCACAGTGCATAACAGAGTTGAAATAAATCAAACAGAAACATAGTGAATTAGTATGGGAATTCAACCAAAAATTTAAAACATTGTTGGACCAACTGAGCTTTGTTATAGCTCCGCAGTAGCACCAAGAGTGGTTCATTGCTGCGGTGTTGGCCCATATCAGACAACGACTGATACAACAGAAGGTTGTATCACAGGCCGAGGCCTTAGAGATCGCGATGAAGCTGGAGGCTTCACCAATTGGAGAAAGTAATTTTGGGATGCTATAGATCTAAAACTAGTTGGCTACCTTGACATTAGAATTGCAAGGAATGAAGAATGGAAAGGAACATAGACATGAACAAAGACATGAAGTTTGGTGCACAGGATGCAAAGGAGAGGGCCACACTAGAGAACATTGCCCCTTATTTCAAGATTATCTTAACAGTGGTGCACCAAACCCAATGAATATGAATCAGAACCAGGCACCGTGGAGTGAAATTTGTAGAACCAAAGGACATCGTCCAGAGGACTGTTATTTGATATAGAAATATGTGAAAACACCAAAAAACTTATATTGTAACTTCTGTAAGTCAGTCGGACATGATGATTCCAACTGTCACCCTTATGAGCCGATGAATGAAAGAAAGCAAGACATGGAAGCAATGCGAGGTGATGGAATGTACCGTGTTCAAGAAGAAAATTAGCCAAAACAGGAGAACACCCAGTATGATCAGGGTGGATATAGAGGCCGCGGTGGTGGATACTGCGGGAGAGGAAGAAATGCTAGCCTAGCTCAAGGAAGAGGCCGAGGCCAGGTAATCTGTTACAACTGTGGCCAGCCAATTCATGTATATGCAGAATGTACTAATCCATGCACCACATGAAACTACTGTAAATCATTTGATCATGTGATTGAAGACTACCCCATACTTGAACTAGAAATGCAAAAGTGGAGAAGGACAGAACCTCCGAACACTAACATTCAGTTGATTGCAGAAGAGATCAGACCTACAGATCCGAATTGAAATGTAGTAATGTGAAGTGGCGCTGATACAAGAAGAGACAGAAGCGCAGAAGCCTCAACTTCGGGAACAACTAATACTAAAAATACTCTGGGAGAAACAGTAGGGGTTAGAAAAGCTCCTAGAAAAGCACGTCCTTTGAACTTACACAAAAATAAAGAAGTATTTTAAGAAGCACGGGACATACTCAAACAACCACCACCTACTTCACCGAGAATCCTGTTGCATAGTGAAGTACCATAGATAGAAGACATGCCATTGGCATATGATCAAACGCGCGCTACACCAGATACAGCCACTTATGTTGCGAAGTTCCTACAGAGCTGCATCAAGTTATTGAAGAACAAAGACACACTTATGGAATTTGAAAAACTTGTATATCAGTATGAATCAAACAGTGAGAGAAGGACTGCCCATGGTGCAGTTCATAACATTAGGAGTCCGAAAAGAACCAACTTGACCAAGCAGACATGGCAGGCCATGGGGAAACCAAAGTTACAGTGGTCACCTATATAGTTAAGAGTGGCTAATCAAGGCATAGTCATACCGTTAGGGAGGTTACCCAATACCATTGTCGACATTAACAGAGTGCGAAGTTATCCAGACTTCAAAGTAATTGAAATTGTGGATGATAGCAATCCTTATCCGGCACTGGTGGGTATCGATTGGGCAATGACGAACTCCACCATCATAAATCTGAAGACAATGAAAATGATATTTGAAGGCAATGACATAAGGGTCGTTGCACCATTGGATCCTTCGCAGGGGGAGCAATATGTTGAACCGATTCAAGAGTAGTACAGAGCTCAAGATCTCGACCATATCTACAAGATGACAACAAATGTTGCAGATTATACTCATCCTACTGCGGATGGAACACTTAGCTTGTGCTGTGATAGTTCTTGCATCTCAAACTCTGAGGTAGGATTAGAAAAATGGCAACATAGAATGCATGAAGTATCTACCAGGAGATGCGTGACAATTACAAAATCACTCCGCTGGATTGGAAAGAATGTGAGTCCAATTCCCACTTATGATGGTTCAACTAATGTTTATTCATTTATCAAAGAATACACTGCAGCAGTTGTAGATGAACACCACATCTCAGCATTAGATATGGCATTGCGAGAGCCACCTTTCAGATGGTGGGATATGCATAAGAAGACACTCACAACTTGGGACCAGTGCAGAATAAAGACACAGATCAGGTTTGCTGATAAGGTTACACTACCTTTTGAGAAATATAATGGCCAAATGGATCCAGGGGATCACATTGCATCTTGTGTAGAAGCTTAGAAAGAAAGACCACAGACATAATGGGTGCACCTTTTTGTGCATATGCTAGAGGAGCCTATTCCAAAGAAATGGTATCTAGATGCAGAGCTGCACAGAGGGACTGTAGATTGGTCTATCCTCATTGCAAGCTTCCAGAAAGACTTTATCTTTGAAGATGACCATCCTACTATCAATGACGCGCTGTAGCGTATCAAGCAAAAGATATTCACATCAAATTGCACGCAGGAAAATATAACATTAGAAATTTTTTTTGAAGCAAACAAAGTACCTACAAGTGCACAACCAGATCGAATAGAACAGGTAGAGCAGGCCTTAGAATGTTATAACTTAGCTGGAAATGTTGAGGATAAGGAAGACGACGATGAGGAGGACCCACGCAATGTAAAGATCCCTGAATCAAAAGGAACATGCAAGGTAGAAGGACCTCCACTAGAAATTCCAGATATGAGTGGACTAGTTAACACAAAGAAAGTGAACATTGGCACCAATGAAGAGCCAATGTTTGCAGCAATAGGAGACTATTGGGATGGCGATACAGTTGCATAGGTTGCTGTTATATTACAGGAATATCAGGAAGTATTCTCGACAAAGTTCACAGAAATGAAAGGCATTCTAGGAGACTTAGGAGTGATGAAAATTCCTCTTAAGCCTGGCGCTAAACCCATGAAGCAAAGGCCATATAGATTAAATCCATGCTACAAAGAGCGTGTTAAGGCAGAACTCGACAAGATGCTTAATGCAGGGATCACTGAGCCAATTGAAGAATCTGAATGGATAAGCCCAATGGTTGTCCAAGATAATAAAGCAAAGGGAGAGATCAGGATTTTTTTTTACCTCAAGAAGCTGAATGATGCTTCAGTGCATGACCCATTTCCTACTCCTTTTACAGACGAAGTACTTGATAACGTTGGAGGGAATGAGGCATACTCTTTTACTGATGGATTTTCTGGATACCATCAGATTAGAATTGATCCAGTAGATATACACAAGACCACTTTTGCAATAGAATGGGGGTCGTTCCAGTATACGGTAATGCCTTTTGGTATGAAGAATGCACCAGCAATATTTTCTAGAATGGTGATCGCAGCATTTAAACAATTTATACATAAGTTTCTAGAGGTTTACTTTGATGATTGGACCATTTTTTGGTTACTGAAGAACCATGCCGCGAACCTTGGGATGATGCTAGAAAAATGCAGACAACATCACATTTATTTGAATTTGAAGAAGTGTATTTTCTGTGTTCCTTATGGGATTCCACTAGGATACATTGTGGGTAAGCAAGGATTGATGGTTGATCCTACGAAGATCGCAGTTATTGTAAATCTTTCTACACCAAATTCAGTTAAAGAATTGCACACTACACTAGGGAATATCGATTACTACAGGAAATTCATAAAAGGGTATGCGCAAATAACCGCAGCAATGGAGAAACTTTTAAAAAAAGATGCATCGTTCATTTGGAACAAGGACTGTGAGAAATGATTTGACACATTAAAAGAGAATATGGTCACTGCATCGATCCTAGTTTTTCCAGATTGGGAAAAGCCATTCCATGTCCATGTTGATGCTTCATGTATAGCATTGGGCATTGTTCTTGCGCAGCCAGGAAAAGGAGGCATTGATCATCCCATTGCATTTCTGAGGAAAATGCTGTCATCTGTTGACAAGAACTATACCACTACTGAAAGGCAAGGACTCGCAATGCTATATGCGCTACAGAAGTTCAGACACTATTTGCTTGGTGCGCACTTCTCTATGCTTACTGACCATTTTGCATTGAAATACCTAGTCAATAAGCCAGTGTTAGGGGGGCAGATATGCAGATTGTTAGAATAGTAATCCATACTTAGTACCATATTCCATAACCATAGTCAAATTTTTATTGCTCATGTGCTTAATTACACCATAGTTTGGACTAGGTGACTTTAGTTGGTCAAATACCCACATTTGAGAGTGTTCACACCCACTTCCAAGCAAACCAGTTCACCCAACCTCCTGTTTTGTCCACAAGTGCACCCTCATTAAATGTTGGAGTGATCTCTCTCCTTGATTTGGGGAATTTCAGTTGACTAGGGGCGCTAGGGTGGATTTTGCCCAATTTTGGCTAGATTCGGAGCATTTATTGCTCCCTTAGTCCTCCCAAACACCTCTACTTGATCACCCACGCCTGCCTTGGCCTCATTTATGACCTAGCATGCTTCATCCACCTTCACACCTGAATTTGTGACTGTTTGGGATGATTAAGACTGAGTTGGACCCACCTAGGGGGGATTGAGGCCAATTTGGCAATTTTGACTTGTACACTCATCTTGAGCTAACTAATGCTCTCGAATGTCTCATGGATGTAATAAAAACCTGTTCTTAACATTTCACATGTTAGACAGTCAGGTAATGAAAATATTAAGCTCACATTGTGTGTAAAATTGTCTCCTTTTCCAAGCTTTTTCACTGGTTTTGCAAATAATTCAATTTTGTGAGGTTCTCCATAGCTCCTAGATCTTACTATGATCAAAATACTCACATGGTATCAGATCCATTGTGGAGTTAGTGAGTTGCAGGTCAATATTGAGCATTGAACTGCATTCTAGAGAGGATTTCCAGATAAAAATTGAGTGTTTTTTTTGCAGGTGTTTCAGTAGTTTTCTCACCATTAACGCAGCAGTAATGGAAGCAAACCAAATGTTGCTCACACCCTTCAATTTCTTCGATTGGAAGGCTGAAATGGTTATCAAACTGAGATCTAAGGGTCTCTATAGAGTAACCATGGGCACAGAAGTGGAGCCAAACTCTGCTGTGGAGAAAGCAAAGTACTACAATCGACTTGATGAAGCTTATGGATTTCTATGCCTGAGCATTTCAAGGGAACTCTTGTTTCATACAGATAGTTTGACAACCCCCAATGAAGTATGGGTGAAGCTAGAATCACTCTTTGGGAAAACTGATGAACTGAGAGGCCACCAGCTTGAAAACGAGCTCATTAGCTTGAGCCCAGTGCATTTTGAAACCATCCAGGAGTTCTTCACTAAGTTCAAGTCACTAGTGCTTCAAATGCAACAATGTGGAATTGTTAAGAAGGAGGAACAATTGATTCTGTCCATCCTTTCAAAGCTAGGCCCAAAATTTTCTATATTTGTTACCACATTTCACTCAGCCAAGATGACCCTTCAAAATTGGAAAATGCCATCACTAGCTACCTTCATGGAGTGTCTCACTCAGGAGTAGGACAAACTAGTTTAGATGGACACCATAAAATCAAAGGACCAAGCACTGGCAATGGGTGTTTCAAATGCCAACAAAGGCAAGCAGAAAGCCAAGAATTCGAAGCAGCCAGAGAAGAGCAAGTTTGACAAGACCAAGTCTGTAGATGGAGGTTTGAATCTGTCAAAGGAGAAGGACAAGAAGGGAGAGGAAAAGACCAAATGCACCTATTTTCATAAGGGATGGCATCCAGAGAGCTCATGCATGAAGAAAACCATTGACTCAATGGCGTAGTTGCTAGAGAAGAACAACATCCCAGTCCCTGAGGGCGCAAGGAAGAAAGAGAGCACCTCAAATCCTGACAATAAGGAGAAATGTCATGCCTTGGTAGCAGGTATTTCGAATCCCTCATCCGTTATCATTGATTCAGGAGCTTCCAGACATATGGTTTCATCTAGAGAGCTCTTCTCTTCTATGCATTCGAATGGTGGCCCAACAGTTCGAATGGGAGATGATTCAGAAATCCAGACCAAGGGGATTGGTAGGATTGACATGGAGCATGGCTATTTCAGTGATGTGCTCTATGTACCTTCATTGGATGCAAATTTTCTATTAGTTTATCAAATGACCCATACAGGAGAACCCAAGAGAGTAACATTTACTCCAGATTTGGTAGAAATCTCAAAAATTTCTTCAAATCAAGTTGTGGCAGTGGGGTATGCTGATCATGAAGAGAGAATGTACAATTATCCAATTTTATTCCAAATTCTAGTGACCATGCTCTTGTCTCTCATGCCAATGAGACCTCCAAGTTGTGGCATGAAAGATTTGGCCACATGAACTACAAATATCTCCAGACATTGCACAAGGACGAGATGGTGGAAGGGCTTCCAGAAATCAAATCTTCAAATGGTGCATGCATTGGTTGTGTAGTTGGAAAGCATCCTGAGCGCAGCTATGAGAAGGGAATGGCAAGGAGATCCACTCAACCACTTGGATTGGTACATTCAGACCTCATTGGTCCTCTTCCCACTCCATCATATGGTGGATCAAGGTATGTACTCACATTCATAGATGACTACTCTCGATTCTGCTGGGTTTACTTCCTTAAATTGAAATCAGAAGTGTTTGAGAAATTGAAGATTTGGAAGGCCTTAGTGGAGAATCATAGTGGTCATAAGATAAAGATACTTAGGACTGATAATGGAAAGGAGTATGTGAATAATAAAATTCAGCATCTTTGTGAGGAATGTGGCATCCAAATGCAACATTCAATCCCCTACACATCTCAGCAAAATGGTGTGGCAGAGAGGAAAAATAGATCTCTCAAAGAGATGGCCACTTGCATGATTGAAGCTAGGGATCTAAGCCCTAAGCTATGGGATGAATCCATCAATTGTGCTGCTCATATTCAAAACAGAGCCTTTCACAAATCAGTCAAAGGAAAACCCCTATGAGGCATGGTTTGGCCAAAAACCAAATGTGTCAAATTTCAGAATTTTTGGGTCTAGGGCATGGGCTCGAATTCCATCAGAAAAGAGGAAGGCTTTGGAGCCACAGAGCAGAGAATGTATCATGGTTGGATATGGTGAATAAACAAAGGGCTACAAGCTCTTTGACACATCCACACTCAAAACTTTCATTGAGAGAAGTGTGCAATTTGAAGAAGAACCAATTCCTGATTTTGAGCTTGCACCGGGGGAAAGCTCTTCTCCTCCACACCTTAATGAAATTAGTGATGATTCCACTTCTGTTTTTTCTGATATTGCTGAAGATGACATGGCTGAAGATGAAATTTCTGTACATGAGTCACCATCAAGGCCCAAGTGGGCTGAAAAAATCATACGAGCTGCATGAGAATTGGCAGGCAACCCCCAAGAGCCTAGGAAGACTAGATCTCAAACAATCAATGCTTCCTTTGCAAATGAAAGTGAACTTGCTGATCACTGTTATATGATGATTGGATCTGATCCAACATCATATCAGGAATCTCATCATGATCCAAGGTGGGGAACAACAATGCAAGAAGAATTCCAATCTCTCCAAGAGAACAAAACATGGGATTTGGTGCCTCTTCCTCCCAAGAGGAAACTTGTGCAATGTAAGTGGATTTTTCGAACCAAACCTATTGCTGATGGTTCTGATATGAAGTATAAGGCTAGGTTAGTGGCTAAGTCCTACTCACAGATCCACGGTGTGGATTATACAGAGACCTTTGCATCGGTTGCAAAGATGGACTCAATTAGACTAGCTCTAGCTATGGCAGCTAGTAAGGGTTGGGAAGTTCACCATATGGATTGTGAGTATTTTGATCACAGAAGATCGAGGAGCTATGGAGAACCTCACAAAATCGAATTAATTTGCAATTACAGTGGAAAAATTTGAAAAAAGAGATAAATTTACACACAATGTATGCTCAAATCTTTGATTAACTGACTGTCTAACATGTGAAAATGTTAGTAACAGGTTTTTATTACATCCATGAGAAAATCGAGAGCATTAGGTGGCTCAAGCTGAGTGTACAAGTCATCAATGCCAAATTGGCCTCAATCCCCCCTAGGTGGGTCCAACTCAATCCCAATCACCCCAAACAGCTACGAATTCTGGTGTGGAGGTGGCTGAAGCATGCTGAGTCATAAATGAGCTCAAGGCAGGCGTGGGTGAGCAAATAGAGGAGGTTTGGGGGCCCAAGGGAGCATTAAATGCTCCAAATCTAGCCAAAAGTGGGCAAAAATCCACCCTAGCGCCCTTGGTCAACTAAATTCCCCAAAACAAGGAGAGAGGGCGCACCAGCAATAAATGAGGGCGCACTTGTGGACAAAACTGGAGGCTGGGTGAACTGGTTTGCTCAGAAGTGGGTGTGAACACTCTCAAAGTGGGTTTTTGACCAACTATAGTCACTTAATCCAAAACATGGTTTAATTAAGCACATGGGCAATTAAAAATTTATGGATTATGGTACTAAGTGTGGTTACTGTTCTAACATGGATGTTAAAAGTGCATTCTTGCATGGTAAGCTACAGGAAGAGATCTATATGCAGAAACCTAAAGGATTCCAAGAGGATCCCACACTTGTTTGCAGGTTGAAGAAGTCACTCTATCGACTCAAGCAAGCCCCCAGGGCTTGGTATGCCAAAATGGATGCTTTTTTGCTCTCAATTGGTTTCTGTCGATGCAAGTCTGATCCAAATGTTTATTTGCAGCAATGTGATGATAATTTGCAGGTCATTGTACTGTATGTTGATGATATTTTAATTATATGGAGCTGCAACAAACAAATTGGCTCAATTAAAGCTTCTTTGCATAGTGAATTTGCCATGAGCAACCTAGGATTGCTAAGGCAATTTTTGGGTTTGGAAATTGAGCAATCTGAGAGAGGTATATTGCTGAGTCAACCTAAGTATGCTTCAGACCTGTTATTGAAGTTTAAAATGGATTAATGTAAGGCAGCCAAGTGCCCATTCCTTTCAGGCATAAAACTAGGTGAATTTGAAGGCTCTCCATTGGTGGATTGCACACTCTACAGGAAGCTAGTTGGAAGCTTGTTGTACCTTACACATACAAGACCTGATTTGTCTTATGCTATAAGTGCTATAGAAAGGTATATGCAGCAGCCACATGAGATCCATTGGAAGGAAGCCAAAAGGATCCTTCAATATGTCCAAGGAACAAAGAGATTTGGGGTACACTATGCAGCTGGTTCTTCACTACAACTAGCTGGATTTTCTGATTCCGATTGGGCTGGAGATCCCATCGATAGAAAGTCCACTTCAGGTTTTTTTTTATTTTTTCTGAAGGTCCCATTTTCTGGTCAAGTAAGAAATAGCATACCATTTCACTTTCATCAGCAAAGGCCAAGTACAGGGCAGCAGTGAACGCAACCACACAGTGTGTTTGGTTGCAAGGCATTCTTCGGGAGTTTGGTGTTGCTATTGATTCTCCAACCAACATTTGGGTGGATAATCAAAGTGCCATCAAGATATCTACTGATACAGTATGGAGGAAAAGAACAAAGCATTGAAATCCACATGCACTACATTCGGGGCTTGGTGCATGATAGGGTGATTTCCTTGCAGTATTCTCCATCCACAGAGCAAACTGTAGATATTTTCACCAAGTGTTTTACTGAGAAGACCTTCACTCACTTGGGAGCTTTGCTTGGAGTGAGTGATGGATGGTGATTGCTGCAATTTAATTGCAGGTTCATCCCCATGCCCATTTTAGAGGGAAGTTTTTATCCCATGTGGTTTTACTTCTTGTCCTCGGTTTATATGGACAAATAAAAATTATGTTTGTAATGAGGTGACTTGAGCCTTTGTTGCCAAGGCCTCCCACTTATTTTCATGAGTTGTACTAAGTTTTGGTTAAGGGGGGGTGTTAGAATAGTAATCCATACTTAGTACCATAGTCCATAACCATAGTCAAATTTTTATTGCTCATGTGCTTAATTACACCATAGTTTGGACTAGGTGACTTTAGTTGGTCAAATACCCACATTTGAGAGTGTTCACACCCACTTCCAAGAAAACCAGTTCACCCAACCTCCTGTTTTGTCCACAAGTGCACCCTCATTAAATGCTAGAGTGCTCTCTCTCCTTGATTTGGGGAATTTTAGTTGACTAGGGGCGCTAGGGTGGATTTTGCCCAATTTTGGCTAGATTTGGAGCATTTATTGCTCCCTTGGTCCTCCCAAACACCTCTACTTGCTCACCCATGCCTGCCATGGCCTCATTTATGACCCATCATGCTTCAACCACCTTCACACATGAATTCGTGACTGTTTGGGATGATTAGGACTGAGTTGGACCCACCTAGGGGGGATTGAGGCCAATTTGGAAATTTTGACTTGTACACTCATCTTGAGCTAACTAATGCTCTCAAATTTCTCATGGATGTAATAAAAACCTGTTCTTAACATTTCACATGTTAGACAGTCAGTTAATGAAAATATTAAGCTCACATTGTGTGTAAAATTGTCTCCTTTTCCAAGCTTTTTCACTGGTTTTGCAAATAATTCGATTTTGTGAGGTTCTCCATAGCTCCTAGATCTTATTGTGATCAAAATACTCACACAGATGGTTGTTACTCTTCCAAGAGTATGATTTTGAAATAGTGGTTAAGCTAGGTAGGTTAAACTTAGGACTTGATCATCTGTCCAGGATTGAGTAAAGAGAAGGGCCTACGAATGTTGAAGACAATATGCCTGACGCACAGTTGTTCGTTATACAGGTTGCCGATGATTATTATCAAGACATTATTGATTTTCTAACTACAGGGTTCGCTCCTGAACAATTCACTATGCAGGAGAAGAAGCAGCTAGTAGTGCGAGCTGCAGACTTCACCATTATTGCAGGGAAACTGTATAAGTTAGGACCTGATGAAGTACTGTGAAGGTGCGTATTGGAGCATGAGAAGCCATATATATTGGCCAATGCACATTCAGGAGCAGCAGGAGGCCACTATGCTGGAAGGGATACTGTGCAAAAGATATTGCGCACAGGACTATGGTGGCCAACAATCCATAAAGATTCGAAGGAACATTGCCAGAGCTGCGATGTGTGTTAGAGGATAGGGAAGCCGTCAAGAAGAGATGAAATGCCGTTGAATCCTCAACTGACCTTGTAGGAATTCAAAAAATGGGTAATTGATTTCGTGGGACCTATCAACCCACTGGGGAAAAGAACTGGTGCGAGGTACATTATTACTGCAACTGACTACCTCACTAGATGAGAAGAAGCAAAACCAGTAAAAAACTGCACCGCAACCACAATGGCAGATTTTATCTTTGAGAACATCCTTACACGATTTGGATGCCCAAAAATTTTGATGAGTGATTAAGGTACTCATTTTCTAAACAGAACTATTGAAGCTTTGATTGAAGAATTCTACATCCATCATTAGCGGAGTACACCTTATTATCCACAAGCGAATGGAACTATTGAAGCATTCAATAAAGTACTCGAGAATGCGCTAACCAAGATATGCAACGTAAACCATGATGAATGGGATCTGCGCATTCCATCTGTATTATGGGAATACAGGACAACATTCAAGAAATTAATTGGACATACACCTTTCAGATTGGCTTATGGGCAGGAAGCAATAATACCAATGGAGTATATTATTCCCATCTTGAGAATAGTTGCATTTACAGGAATGGCAGATTGCGTAGCACTGGAAGAAAGGCTGTCACATTTGGTTGGGCTGGAAGAAGATCGCTTCATCGCAGGATTCCACCAACAAGTACAAAAAGAACGTGAGAAAGCATGGCATGATCGCCACATCAAGAGCAAGTCTTTCTAGGTAGGTGATCTAGTCCTCCTATACGATAGTAAATTCATGAAGTTTCCTTGGAAGTTTAAAATGCATTGGCTTGGACCATATACTGTCATACATGTTACTAATGGTGGTACAGTATACTTAGCTACTTTAGTCGGTGATACATTACCCAATTTGATAAATGGAAGCAAACTAAAGCTTTAGCGCAATAGTCCTGCTTCGTAGCATCCAGTATGACCAAGAAGAAGGGGAAAGTTTCTAAGTGCCAAACACAGTTGGAATTAGGAACTAGAAACTGCGGAAGAGTCTGTACACAAAATTGTAGAGATAGATATATGTACCGCACAACATTGTTGAAGTTGTGCATTTAAAAAAAAAAAATGATGATAAGAAAAGAAAAGAAACTATGCACTGTTGCGACATTCAAAAGGAAACCCTGAAAAGAAAAGAAATTAGACACCATGAAGTAACTGCGCAGGACCAAAGATGACCTACCACGTAGTTCAATGCAAGGCTTAAGAAAATAGCCATTACAGTGTCGGTCGAAAATATAGCCATTATGCAGTACTTTCCTATCGACTTCTCGGGCATTTAAAGCACATATAGCCGTTCTGAATGACTTAATGATGGAATTAACCAAAGCATCTGTCGGAATTGGATAACGGATACTACATTTAATGCTTATCTAACCATTAAGGGGCACGGAGGGGAATCAGCCGTGGCTATAAATAATGCAACATTTAGACTTGCGGGCGTTACCAAAGCACTTAGAAATTTTTGTGGACATTGTATTCTCAGTAAGTTCTGCAAGTTATCCACTAGTTTCCCTAGTAGTGTGCAAGTGAATGTCATAGAAGTCCTTTGTTGATAAAGAATTCACGGTCTAGGAGACTGTGAGGTTGTTCCAATACAGAGGGATTTACAGGTTAATGAGAACCCCAAACAAGAAAGTCATCACTGAACCAAAACAGGGTCCAAGAAGATCACCGAGGAACGACCCCTCAATGCAAGACAAAGGTAAAAATCCAATAGCTTCGAGATCAAAACTACCGAAGACAAGTTTGGTGGGTCCAAATAAGCCCATTGTCGATAAGGAGATACATTTAACTATGAACCCATATTATATCTCACCACATACACTAGATGCACTGGCCATTAAACTACTGAAGAGTCCAAAGTATGATATACCACTCTCGCCGATATCAAAGCATATCGAGGTGGACAAAAACTTGTTGGGTAAGATTCCCAATTGCAAATGGGAAGACTATGATCTTCTTGCAATGCAGAAGGAGAAGCCCAGCGAGCCGAGGTTCCCTCAGTTCCATCCTGAAAAATACATCTGCTGGAAGAAAAATGTAAAGGGCGACCTCACTTTGGTCGTGAAAAGCTGGTTGTCCAGAGTAGCCAAGTCGGGGTTGCTCAATCTGCTCAGGCTACCACACTTTGACAAATCGCTGGAGCTCAACGCGGTGGTGCAAACGCTAATGGCACACATCCACCAGGGATACTTATGGGTGGACCAAAATATTGACCTGACGATTGACTTGATCCATTGGATAACGGGGTTGAGCAAAAGAGGAGAAGATCCAAATAAGTTTTTTCATGGGAAAAGCAAAGATAAAGAGGTAGTCGCGGTAATGGAGCAAACGCAGTCTATTGTCAAGGGGAAGCGAGGCTACCAGACGGATGACATAAAGGACCAAGAAATAAGGTTTGTCACACAAATTTTAGCGGGAAAAATTCTCAGAAAGTGTAGACCATTAGAAGTATCTACAGGTGCAGTCCTACTTGGTGCCTCGGCTGCTGAAGGAGAAGAATTTAATTGGTGTCAATATCTACTGAATGAGTTCCTAGAGGAACTAAACAACACGCAGATCAATGGAGGGTACTTCCATTTCACCTAGCTAATAGTGTTGATTGCCTTCATGGGATGGAAGGAGCCGAAGTAGTATGTTGGAGTGATCACAAACACTTCGGACTACAGAGGTGCTTGCTATCAGAACCTTTGGGCAAATTTGAATCTCGAAAGACAGCATGAGATAGCATTGGTTTTTTACACATATTATGACCAGCTGCGCGGGGCCATCATGCTTACGCCTAGAATACCAAAACAAGTAACAAGCAAATATATCCATGTGGTCAACTTTTATGCTGCGATGAAATGCATCTCGATTTCAGCTAAAGCACAGATGAAGAATCCTGACTGGTACCCAAGAAACTACCACATGTACGAGGAATATATTGAGAATGTCATGAAAGAGTGGCCAGCTGAATTCTAAGTTGAGGTTGTGGACGTACAAAGTGATTTTGGTGAGGATAACCCTATCCCATGTCCCATAGTAGAAGACAAAGAGTCAAGAAAGAGGAGGGACACTGGGAATCCTTCAGTGCGCAAGGAACCAAGGAAGAAATAGAAAGCAACTAAAGAACATCTGGACACAGTGCCTCGCGAGGATGACTACATAATGATCACCGCAAAGGTCACTGAGAAGATGGAAGAGCTCTCGACTGACAAGGAAAAGAAAGAAAAAGCAATACAAGATAGCGTGGACCAAAACCTAACTACACTGCAAGGGATATCACAAAAATTTGATGAAGTAAGCAAAAGATTACCCTTTCCGCAGGATTCAAATGATGAAGGGGAATCAGCAGGGACTTCGCAGCAGCAAGTCACCATTCCCACAAGGTCCCATGTTGTCCATCTGCAACCATTGTCTATAAGATTTCCTTTACCTGATCAAGTAATGTTGGATATGAAGAATGTGGAACTTGATCTTGCAAGAGTACCATTTCTATCCCTACATTACTTGCAGTTGCAAGCTTTTGAGGAAATGCATGAAAGAACCACAGATGCGTTGAAAGGACAAGTTGAACTGCAAGCAGCTAATAGGCAGTTGGAGGTAGATAGCTCACGGAGCGTTATGGAACTCCAAGATGAGCATGATTGTCGACTGAGATTGGAGTCGACGATCGCTACAGTTGCAGATAACATAGATGAATTTGAAGTACAACTAGAACCAGCAGATACTATTGTCAAGATTGGTGATCTGGTCAGTAGTCTTAAGAACGAGAAGGAAGACATGGAGATTCTCCATGAGTCTGAAATTGTTTCCTTAAGGGCACAGATCAATCAACAGACCCCACTAGATGAACAACAATTAAGACAGGGAGCAGTGAAGATCACAACATAGAATATTGCTGCCGAAGTGGCTAAATGCCAGAGTCTATTGGAAGCAGCGTCGAAGGCATTTAATGCCCTCGAGGAAGACCTACAGTTGCTAGAGGTAAAAAAGGAAGTGAAAGAAAAGCAAGCCGAACTGGAAAATTTGGGTGAACAAGTTAAGGTGCTACCAGCAAGAGATAAGCTGCTAAAATACAGAGAAATCAACACCCTCAAGAAGGAAGTGCAAGCCTTACGAGAGAAAGAGACAGAAATGGGCGATAAGTCGCAGCCATTATTAGAGGAGGTTGGGACGATCTCAAGAGAGATCAAAGAAATGTTAAAGGAGCTGCACGAGAATAAAGAGTAGGTGGAAGGCCAGATCGACCATGAGATAACATATGAGATTCTGGAAACAGTTGAGCAAATCGAGCAGGATATGAAGATCGAGGTAGAAAAACTGATCGGAAAATTCAATGAGTTCACTACAAAGCTCACCCCGTAGTCAGCAAAACACCTTGAAGAAGTTGCAGGTGGCTCGAGGGCGAGCCACATGTAAGTGTTAGGGGTTTGTTGGTCCTGGCCCAAGTGGGGAATTTTGAGTAGGAAGGATTTTGAGAACTGCGGAGCTGAGTGCAGTTCAGCTAGAACAATTTTGGGATAAGTTTTGGTATGCTGCAAAGTTGCGCGCAGCGCAGTGTTCGAAGAACTGTGAAGTTAGTGCTGCGAGGAGAACAGTACTGTGATGTGTTCGGTTAATGGAAGATGTAGCTAAGCAGAGCATTGGATGAATGACAACACATATTCCAGCTAGGTCATTGAAGATCTATTTTTGGCAAAGATACTCGATAACTACCAAGTGCTGGGTAGGTACAGAGCAGGAGTAAGGTGACTGGTCACACACACAGAGAACTACTACTTGAACCAATTGTCTAAAGGCCGTGAAAGAAGGAACAACTCGGTGAGAGAAACCTATTGGCACGCACATGACAGTTTTGTAAACCTAATGGTTTCTGCCTTCGAAATGTAAAGACATGATCTATGGGTTTTTATCTATAAGTAAGGCAATTTTGTAAGGAAAGGGGTTACTCTTCATTTTTTGGATCATTATTGAATATTGTTTGAGTTTATAAGCTTGAAGCTATTGTAAAGGCTTTGCAGCTGAGTGCGCAGAGACCTATTTTTGAGAGAGAGAAGAGCATTTGTAGCTGAGTACGCAGACAAAGAACTATTGTACCCTTCCCTAAAGACAATAAACAACAATTCTTGTGGATGTAGCTTTCCATCTAAGGGGGTGAACCACGTTAAATCCGTGTTATGTGATGTGTAGCTAGGGTTTTCACCCTAGCTTATGCAAATGAGCACCTACTAAGGAGAAGGGACTCCTTAGTAGCAGTTCGATAAACAGTAATTAAAAGACAAGGTATTAAAATGAAAATTATTCTAAGCAAGTATATGAAACATAAAATACAAGATATAATATAAATGGTTTTTTTTGTATTAAAGTTTTACCTCCAATGTGAAGGTTGGTGAAGTTCTTGCAATTGTCCAAGAGGGTTGCTCCAAACTCTAGCTTTGCTCCTTCTCTTTCTCCAAATGGTTGGGAATGGGCCAAAAGGGGCTCTCAATGGTGAAAGTAGCTCAAGGGTGAGCTAGGGTTTCAAGAGAGATTTTGGTAGAGTAAGGGTATACTTGATTGTGGATATGAAATGATGGGTCTCCATCACCTATTTATAGGTTTTTTGGTGGTGGAGTGCTGGCCCATGGTTTTGGGAACCATATGGTTTAGGTCAGTTGTATAGGGTTTTTTCCTCCTTTTTCTTCTTTTTCCTCATTATTTTATATTTTTTATTCCTTTTTTAGAGGGTTTTTGCTATTTTGGAGGAATTTTGGATATTTTTGGAGGGAAAATGGGTTTTTTAGCCTTTTTGAGGCTCTTTTGATGGTTTTGTGGCCTTTTGGAGGCATTTTTGGCCTTTTGGAGGCTTTTTAATGGTATTTTAGGGTTCTGAAGGTAAATATGGTAGGAAATATGGACAAATGAGTCATGTAATGGGGTAGATGAGGTAGTGAGCACTTTTTGAGTGTTAACAGATTGCCCCCTGATGTGTGAGGGCAAGAGCTCATCGTATGGCCGATAGACATCATAAGTCTTTAAATGAAGAGAAGAAAAAAACTGGAGCCCGGAACAACGGTCCCGAACCAACTGCAAAAACTAAAAGTACATAACCTCAATAATGGATGAGGAATAATCTGATCATATGGACGAGGCAGGCATTCCCATGCTCGTATCAAGATGTAGAACAATAATAACAATGGGGTCCAAAATATGGGGACCTGACATATACATGACCTCAAATAATGAATGAGGGAGAATCTCAATATATGGACGAGGCGGGCATACCCATGCTCATATCAAGATACATAAAAAATAACTGTGAGGCCCGAAAAGGGGGACCTGTAGGATACATAAAGAACCACTGTGTACATCATATGGGTCCAGAGGGGACACAAATCTGGGACATACTGCTGGGTTGACCATGTCTGAACTAAAAATACTGAGACACTGGACTGACAATAGTACTACTGAGTGTGGTACCAAAGGGATTGATGAGCTGCTGGATCATAGTGACAAAGGGTCATACTCTCAATGGTACATTGAACTGGAACTGAACTGGGTACTCGAGGAAGCATATAACTGGATGGCTTCTGAATACAATCGCCAATGCAACCCGAACATCCACGGGAACATGTAATTGGGCGTTCCGAAGTGACTCACCAATGTGCTAGAGTCGGGGGAGATCCAGGGTCTTCAACCAATAATGGAAGGGATATAAACCCTGCGCAATTCTCAACGATGTGATCAAGGTGTTGAAGTCGAGAATGTGAGAAACAACCACTCAGAGAGGCAATGAGGACTCCTCTCAGAATGGTCCGTAGGCACTCACCACAGATGGTGATGGGTCCAAGGTGCAGGGACCTCTGGGTCTATCCTCTGGAATAGAGGGGTTGTCGTCGACAGAGGGAGACTTGCAACTAGCAAGGCAATGATGTTTCCTTGATAGGAGCGCGAGGTAGAGAACCGAAGTGTGATAGTACTGATGGTAGGACTGACAAACTGTGGGGGATAACTGGGCTAGTAGAGGGGGTGGACTCAAACTTCCTTTGTTCAAAGTATGATGGCGGGGATGATCGGGCAGCATATGAAACTGACTGATGGGAAAGGGATCATAGCTGTAATGGATCAAGGATAGTGACTGGGATGAGGGTTACTCAAGCTGGTGTAAAATGGCAGGAGACTGCAGACTACTCTGAACAAAGGCGACCTGATTGGGGGTGCTACCGAGATGATCGATCATAGTGCTAGGAGGCACGGGATGACTTCTTCATGGGTTAAGGAACTAGAAGAAGTGTGTGTAAAATGATACTGTTGTGTGGATTTATACGAGCCCAGGACAGTTCATGCTCGTGATTGCTTTCAATTTTAAGGAGTCTGAAAGCGATAAGAAGACTCTGAAATAATGGAATGGTACTATCGTGTGGATTTGTACGAGCCCAGGACAGTTCATGCTCGTGGTTGCTTTCAATTTTAGAGAGTCTGAAAGCAATAAGAAGACTCCAGGGGGTTTCTTTTTCGTGTGTTAGTCTCCAAGGCCCAAATAAGCATAAAAGGATGCAATGAAGAACTCTTCTAGCCGGTGTGACTAGAGTATTCCTTTTTTGTAATTAGTCTACGAGGTCCGAAAAAGGGGTAAACTTATACCAGATAGACGCCCTTTCAGGTACTTTAACAAGCATGAAAGGAAGCAAGATTGCTCGGTGATCTTTTCATTGTTTTAGGAGTCAAAAAAGAGCTTAATAGAAACTCCCTAAGTGCCTTTTTCATAAAGGACTTGTCCGGCCCGAAAAAGGGATAAAATTATACCGAACAAAAGGAACGGCCAGGCAAGGAGGAAGTGCTCAATCAAGGAATATTTATGAAGACCAAGAATGAGGGTAGGGGGAAACACTGGTGGGCCTCCTTGCGGGGTAATGAATGGTGGCAAAATAACGAAATAATTGCAGTATGACAGGAGTGAATGGCTCATGTAAAAAAGTGGAACAATCCGATGGCGACCGATGTGGTGCGTAAACCGAGGCAGCAAGGTGTCGGGACACAATGTTGAAACTGTACCATGTGAGAGCGAGAAATGATCTCAAGCGTCATCACGAGCTCAGAAAAATGAATCCGGCGATATAAAGAGTGTCAAAAATGGATAACGGCCGATGTGGCATGCAAACCGAGGTGACGAGGTGTCAAATCACGATGTCAATAAAGGTTGTGGTGAGAGCGAGAAATGATCTAAAGCATCATCACGGGCACGGAAATATGAATCCGGCAGTGCAAATGGTGTGAAAAACGGAGGTTATAAGGACTCCATAATGGTCAAAGGTGAGCCCACCAAGCCAAGGATGCAGTGGTAGGGAGAAATGATGACCCGCGGGGGTAGAATACTAGGTGTATCGAATCAAATCATATATACAAGTGACATGTGACCTCAAAAATGGTTGAGATCACGCATGTGAAAAAGTGGGCAGGGTTAATGACCTGCCCCCATGCTATGTGCATGAGGTTTATGATTGTGGATCACATATGTGTTGGTTTGACCAATGGGTTCATTGACATGCTGAGATAAATGTGATGGGGTAGGGTCAAAATGATTGATCATGCCCCCTATCCCAGGGTCGAGGTAATCTATTATGCCCCTTGACTCATAGGTGTCAAGGTGGTGCTCTATGATAGCGGGGTCAAGACCAGGCATTTCGGTATAGGACCAGGAAAAGACATCAGGGAACTCTTGGAAAAGTTTTTTGTACTCGCCAATCTCAGACTCACTGCAGGAGGCTCCTAATGTAATGATTTCAAGAGCGCCAGGTGGGTCAGAGATATCTATATGGATGACGGGTGAGATGTTGGCTATGTTTCCTTCCTCAAAGGCCTCAGGAGCAGGAATAGGATCCTTAAACCAGTCGACTTTAGTGGGAAGTAAATCTAAGGACTCAACCACGAATTGGGTAGCTGTGGTGGAGGAGGAGTCTTCTGGGAGGAAATATGAACGATGGTGCATGTCGTCCCAGGGATAATCCGGGGTAGTCAGAGCCTCTAGGATATCCTCATCAGTACGGAAAGTGTGGGTTGTAGAATCGGTTGATGAGGGAATGGTAGTTGAAGAGATCATATAAATGGTGTTGATCTCTCCGGATGGGGGAGAGATCGGGGGGGTGAATCTCCTCAATGGTGGGAGGTGCTGTCTCAAGATGCACATTATTCATCTCATAGAGAGCTTCCCTATAATTGGCGAGATCAGGACAGTGATGTGAATAATGGCCGTAAACACTGCATATGGCACAAGGGTGATTAGTGCGTAATGATTTATCACGAGGCTTAGGGGTTGGATCTAGTTTGACAACCGGGATATTGGGGTCATCGTCAAGCATCTGCATGTGTTCCTGTAATGCAGGTAACTATGGACATTGGTGAGTTGGATGGCCTAACTCATTGCACAACGAGCATTTGGGGGGAGCACGAAAAATGGGAGGGGTTTTAACTGTCTTGGGAGGAGGTACAGCAGTGTATGGTTGTGGGCCTCTACCCCCAGTGTGCTTGATAAGAGGGGGGGATTCGTAGAGGACGAAGGGGTATTGACACCAGGGGGTGGTTGACTAGTAGTAGCCATGGGTTGCACCAGTTGTAGGATGACATTTGGTGTCGGTGAGGGAACGGGAGGTGAAAGATACCACACAGGTAATCCCAAGGTTAACCCAGGGAGGCTAAGGGTAGCCATGACCGGGGTGCTTACTACTCCCGAGGGAGGGACTAGGAAGGGGATTGTGTGGATAGGTGTAACACCAATGTGGCTAGGTACCAACAGTGGTTTAGGCAACAAGGGCGGTTGATTGTTAGGTG